>QLIY01001269.1:0-45161 GCA_003260075.1 Phallusia mammillata | reverse complement strand
ATCTCCAACATATAATTAATAGATCTACCACAAAATGATCAAAACACCAAAAAAATGTCACTTTCCTAGTCATTTAAGGTAATAAACTGTTTTTAAATGAGCCTTAACTGCTTCAAAATTATTATAATCATATTTAAAATCAAACAACAAATCAAGCAAGTTCATAAAATAGTACATTGGGGGAATAAACCTATAGTTACTCAAAATGATTGGTGCTGAAAAACAAAATTTGTTCTGTCTGTTGAGATTTAACTGTTTGGGGGAGGTTGATTATTAACATGAGCAGGGCAATGTTTTCTCAGGTGAATAAATTTAAGACACATATATTTTTAAAATATTCAAAGGTTTCATCAAATTAGCTGCTATTTTTTTGCCCCAACTTTTATGTCTATTGGTTATTAAGTATTTGCATTTTGCAACAATGACATACATATCAATCAGTATAGAAAATGTAGCCACAGGGGGGGGGGTTGGTTCGTTAGGCAATGAATTAAACACAGGGTCTGCTAAGTTTAACTTAATTACTAACATAGCTTCACATATTTGGGTCATGCTACAGTTCTAAAGAACATTATTGTCTAAAGACTTCCGAACCAAAGTATGCACTTGTGCAATGTTCCAGCTAAACTATTAACATTAAATTTGTTTATGCTGATGTGTAACGTACAATAACATACAAATAAGACAACAAATATGCCACAATCACTAAATCTGCATACTTCTACCATTCCATACAACGGAAAAATGTCTTTTAAAAACTGCTTTTAAAATGCCATTATGATACTATGTAATAATGCTGATCTAATTTTAATAACAAAACAGTCAGTGCACAATCAAAGAAAAATCCAAACACTGCCAAACCAGTGGCGATTAACCATTACAGCACAAGCAGCTACAATCATCTACATCAGTGGTTCCCAACCTTTTTTGTCGCGACCCAAATACTTACTAAAATTTTGTTTTATGGCTTCTCGCGACCCATGGATATGCATTCTTACTATTTGGGTTGTATTTTTGTTTGTAAATCAGGAAAGTTTTTCGAAAATTACTACGCCAGTTTGAAAAATAAAAAACATCACAACAAAATTATTTGTTTTTCCGCCAACTTTAGAGCTGGTTCAAACCATTATGAGGCAGACAGCGCTTAACAGTGATCTCACACACATTATGACGTCACAAACAGAACAATTCACTATCACGCCAAATAGTCATGGAATAGTTATTGTAGTATTTTAATTCATAGCCTTAGGAAATAAAAAATAACGATACGAAACATAGATGCTCTTATTGCAATGGTTCTTAACCTTTTTATCGCAGCTGAACCTCAACAATATTCTTCAGCCTTTGGCCGGACCCCAACAAGTTACATCCTGGATTTTTAACCCATTTTTTCCGGCAATTTTAAGTTTTTATGAAAATCATGAAAAAAAGATGAAGTAATAAGTTTTTGCTACCAACAAAATTTTGTTGTTGTGCTGCTTACAAACAACGTGCACAATGTTCTTTGTTACGTCACAAAAAAGAAAACAAAACCTTAAGTGGGGGGGGGGCTAATCCTATCTCGTCCACTTGTGTTTCCCTGAGCTAGAAACTTCAGCGGTCAACCTAGGGCAGTGGTTCTTAACCTTTTTATTATGGCCGAACCCCTACATATTAATACAAGCAGCTTGTTCAGGATTGCTTTAATTCCGGCAATTTTTATAAAAAAGAAGCATTTTCAGCAACTGTGCACAAACAGGAAAAAGATGAAGTTATAAGTTCTTGCTGCCAACAAAATTTCGTTTTTTTGCTGCTTAGGAACAACGCGTACAATGTTCTTTGTTACGTCACAAAAAAGAAAACAAAACCTTAAGTGCAACCTTCCAGTGTTTTGATATTTAGCAAACAAATTTTTCTAGCGACCATAGAACCCTAAAGTTTGACTAAAACGAGCAGTTGTACTAAAAAGACCTTCATCGAACCCCTGATTCAATGTTGCCGAACCCCTGGGGTTCGATCGAACCCCAGTTAAGAACCACTGTCTTATTGTCACAAAAACTGGCGACCCAACAGAATTTACAAGCGACCCAACTGGGGGGGGGGGGGTAGAACCCTAAAGTTTGACTGAAATGAGTAGTTGTACTCCAAAAGACCTCAGTTCTATCGAACCCCGGTTAAGAACCAGTGACCTAGGGAAACCGTCTTGTGTGCGCCATATGTAGCGTTTTAACGCAAATGTTCGCTAAGCAAACCAACTCTGCAAAAGATTTATTCACTTCTCTAAAATTCTAAACATTCGTGATTCGCAGTTGCAATTAAAACAACCAATTTAAAAACAAATCAAATTGATACTATCGCTACCATTATTATTGTTTTTGTGGACGCTATTTTGTTTCACATCTATAACGATATTTTTTTGTATTTTTGAAGCTCCTCAACGCGTCTGAATAGCACGGCTCAGAAAACCTCGCCCCAAACATCGAGGACAGCTGTAGGACGACGTGCTTCTTTCGGAAAAGTCTCCGTGACAAGTCGTCCACAGTTGGGCAGGCGAGCGAGCAATGGAGGCAAAGCGAAATCTGGAACCCTGGGCAAACGAAGACCCTCTAAACCCCTGGTAGGTACTGAATAAAAATCGTTAACCTTCAAACACGTGGTTTACTTCATTCTTCTTCTTTTTTCTATCACTATTGTCATAAAAAAATGCTTGTTAACTTTTATATTACCTAATTCGAGTTCAAAACACTGATAACTAAGGTACCCAGTGTTTTTTTAAGGTGTTTTGGACCGTTTCGGTCCCCCAAATTTCTCCAGCGGTTTCCCAAAATTTGGGGGGGGGGGTACCTGAAGATATTAAGGCCCATTACTTGTATTTTTAACGTATTAAAAATAGGATTCTAGTCCCATTCGATTTAAAAAATATACGTAGTCACAACGACAATACTGGAACCTTAAACCAGAATCACCCAGCTCGTTGCTTGGTGGATGAAGACTAAGTTATAATGAACCTGATGCTTATGATTCACATTTATGAAGTTATTAGTCATTCATATGATTTATAACGGTATAATAACGGTTTACAAAGTCTGCGACCTTGTCGTATCGTATGGGTCTTTCATGCTTCTTTACACGAATTGTTTCAATAGGGTTCAACATGAATTTTCACACTAAGCGGCAGCAGGGAGTGAGTCAAAGTCCTATCTCGCTGTACTAATGTTTTTTTTGGAACAACTTGTCGGTCTGTGCCATGGGTTAACGTAGGTGTGTGTTAATGCCACAAAACATACAAAGAGCCAGGCCAAATTACTCAGCTTAACTTAAAAATCCCTAAGCCGCAGCGCAAAACAAACAACTGGTATCCAATTACACAGAACTTACCAGGTCGTGCAACCTATCGAACAGCGTCGTTAGCTCAGTGATTCGGTTTTACAGGCCAAACGTGTATGTATGGGGGTGTGAAATTCCCGTGGAAAACAACAAAGGGGGGGGGGGGTCGTTAGCTCAGTGATTCGGTTTTACAGGTCAAACGTGTATGTATGGGGGTGTGAAATTCCCGTGGAAAACAACAAAGCGAAGACGACCTGTCTTCTTTAGTCAAACCTCTGGAAAGATCCCCCTAATTACGAGCGCTGACGAGTAATTGTTCCAGGCTTCCTGGTTAAGTCTCGCGCATCCTGATTGCGAGAAAACAAGGCGGGCCACCCGAGGCCGAACGGAGCTTCTTCGTATACTTTTAACACAGACAATAGAAATATTGTTTATTGGCTCCTATGACTAAATTTGTTTACTCCAATCTCTCTTACCTTTTAAGTACCTATCAGGGGTCACTTGAAATACCTGGAGGTTATACTGGCAACAATAGGAGAGTCCATGGGTTCATCTGTTCCATTGTATTACTTACAGCCTTTATGGATTAATAGACTTTTTCCATAGAAAATCGAAAATATTTTTCAACAACCCGACCTTTCCAACTTAAAGTGGCCTTTTGTATTTCTTTTTCCTTTTCATACTTATGAACACCTTGCTTGCTGGTTGACACTGTGGGCTTTTACTATGAAATTTTAAGCATCTTTTAAACTTTTTTTCTACGGCTTTTGTATTATCTATGTATTGCCGGGCACTCAGCCTTTCAAGGACACTTTTTATCACTTTATGCTGTGTGTGTACGACAAAACAGTAGATTAGTTAGCACGTTTTCGCCTCTGACATTTTCGGGAAGTAAAATTGTCCCACAATTTTTCTAAGTTTGTGACGTAAACGTTCGATGAATCACTTCATGTAACGATCGGTAAATTTTCCAACGTTGATCAGCAAATTGTATTTTAAGCATCGAGTTTTTTTAACTTTAAGTTCGGGGACAAATAACCAGCAGAAAGGCTTAAATATAATACGAGCCCAAAATCCAGCCCGAACCTGTTTTTTTTTTGTTAAACAAAGCGCGAATTAGGCCCCGGAACTTTGCTCCAATCTGGGCTATTTTATTCAACTTAAAGCCAGAACGAACCAAAATTCGACCAAAAAACCCGGCCCGACTTACAGCTCTGTACCAAACTAACACGCTATTTCCCCTCCTTAAGGACGGCTCCATAAAGGAAGACGTTATAAATTCAAAAGATGCCGACAGCAAGGTCACAGTTTTCAGGAAATTTCGTGAAATGCCGAAAAGCAGACCCAAGACCATTTGCTTTGATTACCCGGTAACCTTATGCTCCATACCTCAGTGCATTCTTATCTCGCTCACCAATCTGATGTTGTCTTACAACAGGGTATCCACCTCACACACGTGGATGTGAAGAATGCCATAGTACGTACAATGCCGGACGCTTTTGACTCTGACCGCGTTTTATCAGTGCAATTTGAAAATGTGAATGTAAAGCTGGGAACTGGGGGATTACCCAACAGGTGTTGCAAGTGTTGTTGTACAATGACTTTTAAACTGTAATACAATGAGATTGTTTGGATTTTTGCAGGTGGCTTATTGAAGTAAAAGATTTTGCGACACGGAATAAACTGATAAAGGGTGGTTTAAAAATCACTGCAAAGGGTAAGTATGGTCTCACAATCATACAGTCCATGTGATACACCTTGGAAAATAATTTCGGATATGCAGTAAACCTCGGTTAATCCGGATCTTCGCCTTATCCGGACAAAACTCGAGGTACAAATTATTTGTAATATGGCAACTCTTAATCAGCATCGGTTAATCCGGACAATTTTGTTGGTCCAGACGGTTCCAGATCAACCAAGGCTTACTGTATATACTAACGCCAATTGGAAATAAA
The DNA here is from genome assembly GCA_003260075.1 of Phallusia mammillata. NCBI lineage: Eukaryota > Metazoa > Chordata > Ascidiacea > Phlebobranchia > Ascidiidae > Phallusia > Phallusia mammillata. The sequence continues at coordinate 39,900 of QLIY01001269.1, read as the reverse complement.
CACTTAAACCATAACCCACAAACAAGTTATTTGACATGTCGAAACTTAATAGAAGACAGCGACAGTGGATTTCTATGCGACGGGGTTGATAGGAGGACAAAGCACGTGACACCGAAGTTGTACGACATGGTTGCCATGGAAGAATATAAGCTGTTTCTTCGAAAAACAGCCGCTGATGAAAAACTGCAGAGTGTCATACTAATGAATGCGGGACGTGGACAAACCTTATTGGCTAATCTGATTTGATTCTAATTACATTTCGTCACGTGATCTAGCGCTGTCCTGTGATTGGATTGCTTATGTTGGTTTTGTAGTTGTTTGGAAACAAAGAAGTGTTTGTAGATTTTTATGCATGGCGGTTTTTAAAGAAATTATTTTAGCATTCGCAGAAGAAAACTTAAGCTTTTTTATCACATAAAACGTGAAAAACTTATTGGCTAGGCTAGGGTATAGTCCTACTTAAAAAGTCGAATGCAAACTTTGCACTTACCAAACTGTTGCAAATTTGGTGAATTTATTCTCTATTGTAAGTTATTACTTAGCAGAACGCAAGCACCAATGGAACCTGTGGTATGATTATACAGCCATATATTTTTAAACCGTACATTTGCTTCAATACATTTTCAAATTTATCATATTTATGTTGACTAATTTGGATCCAAACACGCCCATCACGCCAACTCGGAAATTTTTCGACTTTCCTTGCGGTGTGTTTTTACTGACCTAAACCAACACATGCAGCAGCAGTAAAACTTGCACAAAATATTTTTTACCTATTTTGGGTGGTGACGTTCATTGGCAAACTTAAGCAAGCATAACATGACGACAAAACCACCGTGCGGACTCATTGGTGCATGACGTGACGTATGTAGACAAAAAAAAGGGGGGGGGGGCGGCTGAGAAGCCGGCAGTGGCAGTTGGAGTTGAAGCTGGTGTTGAGCGGTGGTTGTGTCGAGACTGTATATCTGCGCTGCTTGCCTTTTTATCGTTTTACTCTTTTAATATTTTAATACAAGTTGATTTGGGTACTGACAGCCCGTTATTGCAGCAGAACCGAAAAAGGCGTAACATTTGTAGATTTTTATGCATGGCGGTTTTTAAAGAAATTATTTTAGCATTCGCAGAAGAAAACTTAAGCTTTTTTATCACATAAAACGTGAAAAACTTATTGGCTAGGCTAGGGTATAGTCCTACTTAAAAAGTCGAATGCAAACTTTGCACTTACCAAACTGTTGCAAATTTGGTGAATTTATTCTCTATTGTAAGTTATTACTTAGCAGAACGCAAGCACCAATGGAACCTGTGGTATGATTATACAGCCATATATTTTTAAACCGTACATTTGCTTCAATACATTTTCAAATTTATCATATTTATGTTGACTAATTTGGATCCAAACACGCCCATCACGCCAACTCGGAAATTTTTCGACTTTCCTTGCGGTGTGTTTTTACTGACCTAAACCAACACATGCAGCAGCAGTAAAACTTGCACAAAATATTTTTTACCTATTTTGGGTGGTGACGTTCATTGGCAAACTTAAGCAAGCATAACATGACGACAAAACCACCGTGCGGACTCATTGGTGCATGACGTGACGTATGTAGACAAAAAAAAATCGGGGATTTTTTTTTACTTTTGTGCTTTTTGTCTGAGCTGCTTTTGTAGCGAATGTTTTTTTACCTGCCTGGGAAACCTTTTTGGCAAATGGAGATTTTAAGGTCACAAGACAAAATGAAGTAAGTTCTAATTTACTGAAGTTATATTCAGGTAAACTTTCGACGAAAACTTTGGACACACCCGTAAAGTCGAAATATTCCTTGTAAATGAGAATTAGTAACATTACATATTGCAAAACTTAATATCCACGTCTGTGATGCCGAAATATTAGTTTACAATGTGTATGTGCCTTCAAGTAGGCCTATTTGTCACTGCTGTGAATTTTAAAACATAATGGGGTGTATGTAAAACGACATAGCGGGAAAACTGCAGTTTACATCTGTTATTGTCCATAACCTGCCTTCGATACAGTTGCACAAACCGTTTCTAAGAACGCGTTACTCTGTATGGCACATTACCTGTAGAATTCAAAGATTGCGCTAATTCTACCTTTAAGTCTCTTGACTCGCAGAATAATACTGATCGGTTTCACATGTACTTTATTAAAATGAAGAGTGATTTAAACCGATTTCCAACCATCTCTAAACCAAAAAGAATAAAGAAAGTCCTAACCACAAAACAGTCCAAAGAATCTACTTACAGCATATAACATTATCCACCATAACACAACTTAAAACACTCACAACTAACTCAAAACCAGTGTAGTACTAACTGGAAACAAAGGAAACCGTGAAATTGGGACACTACGAGGTTGGCAGTTATGTCGTAACAATGGATGTATGGCGCAATGGTTGCAACGGCGGGAAAAGTTTTTGTTATTGGGGAGCGTTACTATACGTTACATTACCTATAGATAACATACAAATCGAAACTGGAGAGTCAATAACCAAGTTTTAATCCACATTGCGTTCAAGTTATGTGCCTGTTTACCACCACCTCGGCGGGAAACAAAATCGTGAAGGGCCGAGACGAGTAAATCCTAGCTTTGTGATTTGCCCCAGTATTGTGTTGCATTATACAATGCTTGGCTGCTACGGCTTAAGTGGCACCAGTTTCCGTCTATTGTCCAGGGCTTCGCTTTCTCCACCATGCAAAACGCTTTGAAAAAAACCTCAGCAGGTTAAGTTAACCGTATTATGCGTTTGCGTGGTTGGGCATGGGTCAGTTCAGTTTTAGAAATGACGCGTTTGTTATAATATTTCGCTATTTGGAAAGTTATACGGCAAAGATCATGGAATTTCCGACATGTTTTGTCCCACCAACGCCTACACATGCAACACAAGACACTCGGTGCAACTAAAATACCCGACAAGGTGTATTTGAACAGATCTTTGCCGTCACGGGCGGTGCTGTTTTGCCTGCAGGCGCGTTGCAAAATTTATGCCTGCTCTGCAATAGAAACCTTAGCTATCGACTCCACACTAAAATAAGTTTCCTAGCTCTGCACTAAAATAACTTTGCTCGCTTGATTGATATACGAGGTGCTTGAAGTTTAAGGGCTGCGGTCGCGTTACTTGTTGTTTTACTTGTGGTGTATTTGTAGAAGGTCTACACAATTTGTTCGATGTTTTAAGGTGCTTGTACGAGTTGTTTTCGCAAAGAAAATGGCATAAGGTACTATAGACAAAGCCCTTGATGTCGCTGGATTTCTACTCAAGAGCAACAGCGATGGTTAATGACTGTATTGTATGTTGGGCCAAATGTTGGTTAATGCAAATGACGTTGTTTTGTGTGTTCGCATTTTAAGCTGCAAGCAAACCGGTTGTGTTCTGCTTCTTGCTGTAAATAAACTACAAATGAAATATGTTTGCTTCAAGTAACTATCTGTTCTATATCAAGCAATCTGTGCTGTATGTTCTTGGTATATTGCGTACAAAGATTGAATTCCCAAACATATAGATATAGGGAGCTATATGCTGGATTTGACTCTTCAATAAACTATTACGGCATGACATTTTTGTCCTACTTTTGTACACTGACTTTATTCCAACAAATTACATTTGACTTTCAAAAATGCATTAACTTTTGCTTGATATTCATTTGACCAACCGTGAAAAGCTATTTGCAACCAACCATTGGCGAATTCGCTGTCACGCGACAGGCGACAGGCGACACGCTGCAGCATAGCGCCTCGGGGGCTGCGCTTAGTATATTTCACTTTTCACATGGCGGGGGAATTTAACACGTGGGGGGGGGGGGGGGGGGGGGGGGGGGGGGAAAATTCTTTAACGAGGTTTGCTTTAAAACATCCGCCGGTCAAAACAGCCCAGAAAAACCCACAAACACGTTTTGCATAGCGTGGGAACTTTTATCGAGAGATTTTATCGCCCAACTGCGGTCAAGGACATCTAAGACACCTACGTAAACCAAGGCCAAGAATGAGAGGTGTCACGAAGTACAGTGGTCGCTTCGAAACTGGGATTTGGAGTGATAAAACGTTTCTACATATAAATCTGATCTAGTTGCTATATATGGTATACGAAACTTATTTTTCGATGGGTATTTTTTACGCAAATAACAGTGATAAACAGATGCGGTATTGGTTTACACAACTCTGGTATAAATTACTCTTTGCATTATTTTGGTACAGTAATGGGTTCTTTATTCATAAAGCGCGATGGCTTTTGAACCAAACGGTGAAAGGTATGCTGCAATATGAACCTTGTGCTTTTATGACCACAGACTCCATACAATGGAGTAATTTTTGCTGCGTAAGGTTAGGCATTGATAATTGTTCCACAGGAGGTCATCGGTTGAACCAAGATCCTGCAACGTTGCACATTGCAGTCCTGAATGGTAAACATTAAAGGAGAATTACACTCAAGTTAAAAATTTTATACTGTTTAATAATAATTGCACAAAATGTATAAAGCACTAGTCGATCTTTCAATTTTGTGCTACGATAAAATGTATTCCGGTTTATTTGTTAGAATTCCTGTCTAATTATTTAATTTTTTTCATTTGCCTTTAACTTTCACTCACCTTGCAAGCCGCAGTGCAAAATGCTGCAAACAGTAGCGAGGTGAAAAGATGCAGCAAAAAGGCTGGATTCTATGGATCTTCCTGCAAACGAGTCGACCCGATGCCAATGGAAGACACCGGCCATTGTCATGCAAATGTGCTCCCTCTGTTTTGCTTTAGCCCGCCTAGACCCCGGAACGGACCAACTTGAGTATGCGGTTCGTAAGTTGCTGGTTTTACATACTCTGAAATGAAACTGAGGTTACCGGACACATAAGGCCTGACTCAAAGGGTCGTTATTTACATAAGTTCCGTCTCGTTTTCGTTCGAAATAGTTTCAAAAAAGGGCAGAAGTCTGTTTGCATTAATGACCATGATAAATTCCGCATATGGTGCACTAACTTATTCTTTTTATCGCATGAAATTTTTGTTCCACAAACTCCCCAAAATATAAAATCTATGTTCGCTCACTAAATCTTTGTAACTGTAATTTGTGCTTAGCAACTTGAAATATATTTATTTTGAATATATGATTTTTCACCACTTGCATCCCATTGTTTTTTTCAAGTTAAAAAACAAAATAAAAAAGTTTTTGAACTGTTGATATACCTGTTCAACACTTACAAAACTGACATTGTAACGTTTGTTTCCAATAGCGTTAAAACTCCGCCCAATGTTTCCCTTTATATCAATTACGTAACTATTTATTTCAAGAGGGCAGGGGCCTAAATTTGCTTTTTACACACCGCGGAAGGAACAAATGCCACAGCGATATCTATACTGCAGAAAACATGCATATAGGGTGAGTCAAAAAAGGTTTGTCGGTCACGATATTTTCCTTAACGTTGTCCTCGAGGGCGGGTCGTTTGCACGTTCGACCTTTTTGAATTGAATCTACCTTGTCGGTGGAACGCATCGTTATTGAATGCAAACAATATACCTTGCCGACCCTGTAATTTGATCGTGATCTCAAATCGTGGTGATGAACTGTTACTAATCGGATTTACAGGTATTTTGGTACAATTTTACTGTCAAGGCGGTGTCAGTTTCAATGCCGAAGATTATATTTAAGTGTAAACAAATTTGATTGTTCCATTTGTGGTCTTTAGGTAGTGGAAACCTAAAGAAAAACAGTAAACCACGTTGACATTTCTGGTTTTTGCCGCAGTTTTATTAGTTTCATTAGGTGGAAGTAATTCTGTTTCACAAACGGACATAAGATAATGTCATGCACTTGGCTCTCTAGACAAATTGACCAATATAAAGACCATCTGCTTTATTTTTGTAAAATACAATTATTTGAGTCTATTAAAAGCATGTTATGGGGTAAAAGCGTTTAAATTCCACGCTCGGGTGACGAATCAAATGTTTGTCGCCGAAAACAATGCGAGATTGAAATACGGAACAACGGTAGAGGAATTTTAACTTTTTTTCTTCAAACACTATTGATACAGACGTTGAACGCTAAGCAAAAGGGGTTCTAGCAACCATCGATTTGATAATCAACATACTTGGTTAAAAATTAAAAAGTTTGCGCAAAAGTTATAGGTATTTCTTACCGTTTTCCAACACTATCAGTTGACTTTCCAGCAATGCAAAACGCCTAGTATTAAAACGGTGCGCCAGGCAAACACTTTTTGTTGTTTAGCAGCATTCTTACAAAAATCCCGCTTTTCAAGTCCACAGAAAACCCATCATTTAAATTCCTTCATTTACACAAAATTACATAAAAATTGAACCAAAGCAATGACTCAGGCCGCTTCGGGTTCATTTTTGCATTTGCAGAGTTCTTGGCGGTTCGGCTTTTCACGACGTAGTCTTTTTAAGCCTGGGGCACATTTGGTCCCCGCTAAGCAATTTTCCCACGTGTATCTTGTTGATGATTTGGTCGCTGAACGTTTTGCTACACGCTCGCAATTTGGGACATTACGTGACCTCGTGATTGCTGTCAAGCATAAATTTCAAACCATGAAATGCTTTAAGTAATCAGATTTTGCAAGGACTGTAACCAATGCGTATTCAGTTCAGCACATGGTCTGTTGCAACTGTTGTAAATGTGTATGCCTAAAAACCTTAATTCTGCTACGAGGGTAAAATGCCTAAATGTATTAGATTTTACATGGACTGAAGCCATATAAGCACATGGACTACACAAATTTGATAATTAGAATCAATGTTTATCGCAAAAACCTTGGTTTTGTGTCATAGGGGTTGCATTACAAACGCGCACTTTGTAACTTACCACAAGCCGGGTCGTGTTTCAAATTAAATGTTCGATTTAGGAAATGAAACCAGTAGTTTGTACCAGAGTTGTAAACAGGGCTAAAACTGGCGACTGAATCTGGTCCCGAACACAAAGTAAACCATGACCGAGCCCTAATTTTTTGAACATAGCCCAAATTAGTCAGGCCTAAAACAAGCCCCCTTTTTCAAATCCAAGCCCGAACTCAACCCGAAAAGTCCGGCCATTCTTATAATTCTTGCTGTAACGAGTTTCGAAAACCACCTTCTTCGGGGGTAATAGGAATGTTATTAAAATGTACTGCACTTTTTATTTTACACGTGTTTTGCATCAATGTATGGTGGCGCGTTAATTAATTAAACTGCCGTTTGGATGTCAGCAACCTAACTTGTGGTAATGTATGTCATCAACAATTCCAATGGGTGTTAGGTAACTAATGTCAGATTGTAACCTGCAATCAGCGCGCAGTTGCTTTGGTGTTGGCGCAAGGCACTTGCTGTGCAGTTGAAACGCTTCAGTGCAGAGCAGGAGTGAGATACTTTTTTCCTCGCCAATAAAAAAAACTTTGAGCGAGTGGGCTTTAAAACTTCGCACGCACTTTGGTACAGTAACAGTTGCCAATTCTTCTGGATAGCGAAGACTCCTTCAGGACAGAAGCTTGCTACTCCTTCAAAAACGATGTGGGGCATTGCTTTGGTATTCCTTCTGCCGATTTGCATCGCACAACCTGTACAAGGTACGTTGTATCCAAACCGTATTGCTTGTAAGGATACTTGCATGCTATAAATTATAACTTGAAATACATTGTATGTGTTTATCTTAGGTGGTAATTTCTAACGATATCTTAGAGTAAACTAATTTTTGTAGAAGCTGGGTTTGGCATGTGTTCGTTTTCTTTAGTTAAGGGGGTTCAGGGTTGTTCCAAATAAGTTAAACTACCACGCTAAGCATAAAGCACTAATGCGTAGCTTTTTGGCAAAAAAAACATTTTCGTCGCGTTGTATTAAAGTTTAGGCTGACAAGATAACTACTATCGTTAAATGTTTCTTTCTTGTTTATCACCTTTCAAAAAGCAAAAGAATTCAGCCCATTATAAACTAGAACCACAAATCGCAAATAACGATTAGGCTTCGCTAATCTTGTGTCAAAATGATAAATTACATTATCTTAAACATAAGTCAATTGTTTACTTCACAAATGCCCGTTGACAGCTGATATGCGCTTGTAAGCATGAGATCATCAGATTGACGTAAATATCGCCTGGACAACATCAAATATCGCCACGTTCAGCCCCGACAACCACAACGCGTGGAAACATCTGACAACAAAATTCCTCGCTTACACAACAGCTAGCGCTACAATTCCAAATCAAAACTGAATACCTTTGACATCTTTGTGGCCAATTACTCAAAACCACATTGAACTAAGTTGAAATTAAGATGAAAGGCTAACATGGCACTTTCCAAAACGCGGTCGGGAAATTTATTCAACTTAAGGAAGTTTTCAGCGCTTCAGGACAATAGAGCCGACACAACATCCTAAATCGTGGCGCGCCATATCTTATTGCAAATTCGTATGAAACCAAGGCTCGTAGCGCTCCTATCTTAACTCCCCTTTCAATTTAATAGCCCACGTAGAACGACTGCCTATATTTGTAAGGTTTGTGAAACTCTGGTCGGGTATAACTCCGTGAAAAAAAATTTCTGTACCTTGAACTTATATTTACCTAAAAATACCGCTGCTCAGTCTCTAAAGAGTTACTGCTCAGTACTAAAGAGTTAATAAAACCATTTACAACTGTCGAATACAGTTTGTACACAAATTGACCAAAAATATATGGTTATTCTAGTATTCATGAAAGCTGCCAAATCGCTCAATGGTAATTTTGAAATTTCAACATAAGTTGCTTTTTGGAAGTTTGGACATTTGGGAGTGAAGTTTCGGCATTTAAAAATTGCGAAAGAAAAATGTGGTGTTTCATCGTTGCGGAATGCGAGTGCAGTCGTGCGTGGCAGTTCTGTTAATCTGTTATGTCTGCAAAACATATTACTGCTTCACATGCAGACATTACAGTGTACAACAATCCTCAAGTAAAATACCTCATGAAATGAAATTATCATAAAGCTGTCATGTTGTCGTTAAAAGAAATGTGTTTTTATCAAGCGCGTTTTACCGACGCAAAATACCTTATTGCTAACAGATTTTTAAATACACATAATGTAATGGAAAACATGGGTTATTTTTAAATTTGTAAGGTTTGCCATACGAAATTGCTCGAAAACGATTTTCAAATCACCCAATAGGACATGAAAGTTGGGCTAGGCTTTTCTGGTCGGGTTCGGGTTTAAACGTCAGATAAAACAGATTTAATTCAGGTCTCACTTTACACTTGGTCATAATACATCGAATTTTCTGGTCGCAAAGTTTGGAGCGAAATACAAAACTTTTTTTGGGTCCCCATTTCAGACCCGCTACAAATCTATGGCCCGCGAACTATTTTTCTTTAAAGTTTAAGTGTATGACGTTAAATAACCAACTCATTAAAGGTCGAATTTGCTTTGTCACTAAAGGAAAATACGTAAAGTGACGTGGCGCAAACGCTCAAATGAACGCAACTAGTTTCATATGTCGGTTTTCTGGCGAATGGCAATGAAGCCCATCCTGTTGTGGAAATGTCTGGTCAATTCTCCTCACTTTTCAACGCCAAACAACAGATGACTACCGTTTTGTGCTACTTGTTTGTGAATGATACAAAATTATTTGTTGTTAATGATATACGAATGCAATAAGACATCACATCTACGAGCTAGTGGTGTGGAACGCATTTTTTCAGGGAAATGGGATAACATTCGTTTTAAAGTGGATATAATTTATGTCCTTTTAAAAAAAAGCACTTTTGGCACCTTACATGTACAATTAATTAATTCTCTTTGGCTACCCCAAATTTTCCAAACTCATCACATCCAAACAAGGTTTTGTCCCATGATGGGTGCTCAGCAAAAATTTTTTTCATTTATCATTGAGCACGAAAAAACCCTTCTTTTGTCTACTGAAAATAAAGTCGCTGGGACCGGATTGTGGCATTTGGAGAGCTAGTGTTCGTAAGCTTTGTTCGGGGAGTTCAAGTGTTTGTTTCATAACAAATCGAGTGCGTATAATGGGCTTTGTTGAACGCTATTCTCTAAACTGCAACTCATGCTAAAGCGAGGGAAATAACGTCTGTTTAATTCAGCTGCAAGTTCAATCCAGTTTTGTTTGCATTCCAAACGACTAGTTGCTATGACGTCTTGATTTCTGTGACGTCATTATTGGAATTCGTAACTATATCCTTTGTTTATTGGTGTCTTGGTCGTTGGGTTTCGGTACTGAATAAGTAATCGTTACTTATTCTATTTCAGAAAGTAAAGCAAAATTTGATAAAAATGAAAAAAAAGATAAAAATGTACCTTCTAGATCTAAAAGACTAGACCGTAATATTTTTTGCTAAAGTTGCCGGCGATGGCGCTAGACCTATCTTTTGAAAGGGTAACAGTATTGCTGAAAAGTTTAAATGAGTGTAATGTATAATTTCTTTGTTTGTATGTACCTAAATGGTAGTGACTAACAAATTTGCTTATTGCTCGAAATGCTTATACCAACTGACTGACCACGAATGAGGGTGCAGTGAGAAGTAACAACTATAAAAAAATGCAATTAACACTAGCCGCCATGCAACTTTAGAAAATATTATGCGTAATTGTAACGTCACAGAATATTTTTTAATGCTTGAGTCTTTTGTGAATAAGTTGCGCAAAAGCGCATTCAGTTTGTGAGTGCAAAATTTGGTAACAATTGGGTGAGAATGACGGACTTGCATCGTTAAGAAACGCAAGGGCACGACCGCTTAATTAACCTTTAAAGGTCAAACTGGGTTTGGTGCAAAAACATTTTAAAATAAAAATCTTTGGCAATTTGTTGAAAGCGATTTGGACCAGCCGTCTCCGTGTTGCATACAGTTTATAAATACAAAATTTGGTGATGATTGGACAAATAATAAGAAAACGATGACATACATCGTCAATAACCGCAAGGACACGACCGTTTAATTGACCTTTAACGGTCAAACTTGGTTTTGTGCAAAAATGTTTTTAAATAAAAATTATTTGCGATTTGTTTTAAACAGATTGTTCGGGAAGAAATTGTTTTGAACGTAAGTTTTCGTATAACGTTACGTTTTGTTCTTTACGAAAATTAGGTCGTTTTTGCTGTTCCTAAAAACCTGTGTTGGAAACGACGTTCTAACGGTAATATTAGGTTTGAATAAAGTCAAGTGAAATTTTCTAAAATCGCAAAACATGTAGGTCATTTTTACGTTAATATTAACGTACAAAAATGGTCTAATTCGAGTTTTATAAAACGTTTAAAAACAACGCCGTTTTTACGTTAATGTTAACGTAAAAAATTGGTTTAATGCAAGTGTCAAAAAACGTTTAAAATCTACGTCATTTTTGCGTCAATATTAACGTGCAAAATTGGTTTAATGCAAGTGTCAAACAACGCTTTATTACAACGTCATGTTTACGTTAATATTAACGTGCAAACGTGGTCTAATTTGAGTTTTAAAAAAGGTTTTTAAATTAACGTAATTTTTACGTTAATATTGACGTGTTAAAATGGTCTAATTTGAGTTTTATAAAACGTTTAACATTTACGTCATTTTTACGTTAATATTGACGTGCAAAAATTACCTTACTAACGTTATTTTTCACGTAGTTTTCCTGAGATAACAACGTACACTGTCAACGTCAGTTTTTAAAACATTTTTACGACATTTACTTTGAAAATATAAAACCTGTAACCATTTTTCGACTTTCTAGCGACGTTGGGAATGTCGAAACCACGGTGTTTGTTTGCTGTTTTTTTTTTCAGTGGGCGTACAACTCCTAAAAGCGTTATATTTATAGTGAGTACGCCGTCCTGTCTACAAACGGCCTGTTTTATTGAAAGCGATTTTTTTACCTTAACCGTAATGGGGGGGGGGGGGGGGGGGGGGGGGGGGGGGGGGGGGGGGGGGGGGGGGGGGGGGGGGGGGGGGGGGGGGGGTCAAATTAACGCAAATAGTGATTGTGAAGTTTTAGTCGCGGTATACAGCAGTAGGGAAAATTCATACATTTTTTTTTCTTTTCGATTAAAACCTTGGTTTGGGTGGCATTACACTTTTGGCTTATTAAAACAAACTCTTCTGTATTTGTTTGTGAACCTTTTTTTGCTTTTGCAGTGAATAGTTTATGTCCATCTTTCACTGGAAATAGCATCACGACAGTCGGGTGGCCAGTTGCTGCATCCTGCGACGAGTACTTCTACAACTATGTGAACGACGACTATTTCGATCCAGGGGACGAAGTGGTTCTTGAATTTGTTGTGAGTTGCATGCGAAACCGAATAGGGAATGACATTAAGAAAGCAAGAGCTAAAAGCGCCTTAGAAATTGCTTCAGAACTTAGAAAACGACTTAGATATTAAATTAACAATTTAAACACTGACAACAACAAAATATTTTTTTGTTTCTAACTGACTAAGAGCTATGCTCATGTTGAATATAAAAACCGTTTATTCGCATTTTTTTGTTAAAATGTCGTGTGATTTAAAACGTGGGTTTGTTAGGCTATAATAAAGCGTTTGTTTTTAAGTGCGAAATCTACATGGGTGACGAAAAAGTGGGAAGTTACAATGGATTGTATGATCTCGAAGAGGACGTGTACACTTCGACACCATTTCAGTTGGATGCACTGATGGAAAACATGACACTTTTTATGAACCTGGTGAGGATCGTAAATAAAAACTGGCAATTCCCTGACCAAAACTCTCTTATTTTTATTATATAAGATGAAAATAAATTCATAACTGGGATCAGCCCTTCTAGCCTAACGCCTTGTCATATGGTGGTGAATGCTTGGTGACCGGCTGATTCGGTATGGTGCCTTCAATGGGCCTGGCGTACTGTGATTTTTATCACATATATTTATTGACCCAACTAATTTTACAGACTACAAGCTTTTGATAAATTTAACCACAAAGGTCGTGCTTCAAACTTTAGTAAGTTTCTGACTATTATCACCATTGATTGGCATGTTTTTTTTTACTATTACACGAAGTACATTAAGTGAAAAACAAGTATGAACTAAACCAACACCAGTCGCACACATTGATTCTACGGTCCGTTAACAGTGATTTTAAGACTCGCTGCTGGGCCATGGTCCATAGTCCTAGCTCTGATCTTGGGATAAACATTTGAAAAGACGACCTTTGCGTAAGGATTTTCTTAACTGGGCATTCTGCTGACAATGTGACTTTGATTTTTCAGACGTCGACGAGCTATTGTGCTGCTATTACTCACGATCTGATAGCAATTGATGAAGATTTCCGCTATCAGGATAACTGCCTTCTCTACACTGAAACTGCTCAAGCTGATAACTCATTTTCCGAAAGTACTATTGAATGCAACGATCGTCTTTTGGTAGACTGTGGATGTAAGTGTCCCTAAATCTTATAACATGAGTTTAAATTAATTTGCATTTGTGAAAGACAACATTTTCCGACTAGAGCGAATGTTTGGTAGGTATTAATTAAGGGTCTCTTTTTCTTGAAGGGGACACATATTATTTTTGTTAATTTTTTAAAAATTTTCAAAGTTTGACCCCGGATAACCCAGTATTTTACCCACAAGAACCCAAAACTTGAAATTTGAAAAAGTGCTTTTACTTGCTAAATGCCATGATGTGTTGAAAGTAATAAACAAGCCATTGTGTTTCGTAAGTTTAAGCAGCAAACACAACACGACAATTATTTATAAAATGACTGGCTTGATTCGGTACAACGCCTGCAATAAGCTTGACTTACTCTGATTTACTGTACCGCGATTCAATCTTATACGATGTGCTCATCATGCAATTTTACACAGTTGGTATCAGCGACGACGAGATCCCCATTCATTTGACAAACCCGGATTCGTATGAGATCACGTGGTACAGGGACTGCGTGCCATTGGCCAGCGGCGAATACCGGGAATTGTCTGATGTTTCAAGCCGATTGTTTTCGAAAATTGAGGTTTGGAATTCTACCTGTGCATTCTTTTGCAAAAAACGTTGAATCAAAATCGTTTTTTATTTGTTGGATCATGTAACAAGATGTACACGAACACATGTTGTTGCTTATTTGTATCTGAGCAAACCATCCATTGATTAAACCATGCAAGTTTTATAAGTTTGTTTGTAAGAATCTAATACACACATTTTTGATTTAGGAAAAATAGGAAAAAACAAACACATAGGAAAAATTGCAATATTTTAAGTTGTATTGAAACACCAAGTGTTATTGATTTTTTTTTACCTTACAGGTACTTGGCGATTTTGCAAACTTTTCCGGCACCTACACCTGCCAGCTCTCGTACAATGGGATGTCTCGGTTTATATCGCAACACAAAACTTGCGTGAGCCGTAAGTAAACATTCTTTGTAGTAACTTTTAAATATTACAACACACAGGCATATAGCAACGTGCTCTGCCAGAAAAAGTCTATTTATTTTCACTTTTTGGACAGGAAACAAATGGTCGCCGTGTTCGGATTCGGATTCGGATGCGTGTTTCTACGCAGAATCGGAGGGTTCCGGTTCCAATCCGACCTAAAGCCCACGTTAATTTTTACACTTGAAAAACGCACATTCAAATGCCTGTGACACTTGCACAAAACTATCGATAAAATTAGGTACACTTGGCAATTAGAAAAGAAAGTCACTTGATAGTAAAGAGGCTTGCTATACCAATAAAAACTATTTAGTCACTTTCTTTTGTCCCCATCTTTATTGCAAACGGCCAAACATTAACTCTCAGGCCAACATTTTTCAACGCAGAAAAATTATATCAACATAAACTATAATTTCACTACAGCAAACCAGCGTAGGTTTTTGTTGGCTGTTTAGCGATCAAAAATACCAAAATTTTTGTTAAGGTTTGGCTCATTAAGCCGAGCGTATGAACACGCTGTACAACCTGCACTAAATATTTTGCACAAATCACAAAAAAAACTTTTCGCGTAAACGTTGTTCTGCCAATAAATGTTCTCATTTCAGTGTACTTTAGCTTGTCATATTTTTGCCCATGTGTAAGAATTTAAAGCGTGTTAAATGTGAAAGGTAATTGATGAAACGATAACCCTCATGAAAATACAGTAAACCTCGGTTAAATCCGATTCGGTTAATCCGGATCTTCGCCTAATTCGAACAAAACTCGAGGTACAAATGATTTGTAATATGGCAAGGCTTGATCTAATCGACATCGATTAATCCGGTTCCTCGTCTTATACGGAATTTTTTTTGGTTCAAACGTGTCCGGATTTACGGAGGTTTATTGTATATGGTACTGGAGTAAACAATCATAAAGGGGGGGGGGTCTAATAGATTAATCCGGTTCTTTGTCTTATACGGAAATTTTCTTTGGTCGAAACGTGTCCGGATTTACCGAGGTTTATTGTATATGGTACTGGAGTAAACAATCATAAACCTCTATTATGCGAAAACCTATTTTAGGAGTTTCGACCACAACAGTTTAACGATATGTGTTTTTTTCTTTTTATTACCTCAGGCTTGCATTCCTTTCATCAAACTACTTACCTGTTTCGGTCGTATTGCAGGTTTAGTTGGACCACAACATGTTTCATTTGTCAATTTCAAATACCAAAAACGAAAAGCTTGATTTATGAACGTGGGTGATTTAAAGTTCGCTACCTGTAATTCGATGCGCTTATCAGGATATATCACTCTCAAATCGAAACCCGGGCGATGAATCAAGGCGCAGTAAATAGAACAGCGGTTCGTATTTCTACTTTCATAAGCCAAGAAGGATAATATCAACTAACCACAAAAATTCGACATTTTCGCTATGCTGCTGCTTGGGTGGTCATATAAGATTTGGGAAAACAACGTTTCAAAACACAAAATGTATATAAATCAACCTTTTAGCATTTCAAAAAATATATAAGTCAACCTTTTAGCATTTCAAAATGCATATTTGCTATAAGTTTAAGCATCTTTAGATTTAAAAACTGTGTTTGCCTAAATGAACTTCTCTATAACCAAACGAGTGTTTTTTCGCTTTCCTAACTTTTGTTTTTACCCTATCATTGCCACTACCGTTAGCGCTAAGCAGCCGTTTTTCAAGCATGAAAGCATTAGGCCAACTGAAGATGTTACACGGCTGTTAGCAGCAGTCTGTAACCTTCCTAACTTCAGCCAACTGTTAACAGACACAAAACAGAATACAAGTTACTAAAGGTCCGTGTTACGTGCTTGGATCAAATCTCGTCCTTGATAAATTCATGAATCGGCCGGTTGCCAGATTTGTGACGCAAGTGTAGGGGTTTTGGGGCATGGCGTATGTCCTCACTCTCTGTGGACGGCATAAAATTCTTCCTATGCGGTTTTTGTTTTGTTTACCATCATTCTTGCGCGCATTCACAGCAGATTAACGTTAAACAGGGCAACGGTTCATTTTTCATTATTCTTTTACTTTGTTTGGCAGGATTGTATCTTCCTTTATGAATTCCTTCAAAGCATTAAAACACTAAACCTGTTCGTGTCATTTTTTGTAACGCTTAAGATATATCATATAGACTACTTAGGATGAATAAAAACACGGTAAAAATATAAAGAAAAATACATGTTTTGTGATTAACATGTTTACTTATTTGCAAAATTTTGATCTTCGTTCCTAGGTTTAGATTAAACCAACATTTACCTAGGGTCCATATATGGTCCATGCTAGGTGTATTTTAATTGATATACACAACGAAGGCCATGTGGTGCCTGCGGGGTAATCGAAACATCTGTTTAGCATCTTCGCATGTTAATCCATATTCTCTTCATAGAGCCTCGACCGGTTCGCCACGATGAATTGATCGAACCACAAAGTTTGAAAAAGGAGGCAAACATCGGCGACGACGTGCTAATGCAGTGCTCTGGATCAGGCGTAATCACCGACGAAAGATACAAAGTGGATCGTCTTTTCAGATGGTACAAGTTGATGGAGAACGGAGAAAGGTATAACTTGAACCTGTTAAATGTGTATTTGACGCGATTAGATTTCATAGCTTTTAAAAAAAATCATATTTCGGTTTTCAACTTTAGTTGCGTTATATTTCAACTTTAGGTGCGTTATATCAAAACAATCATGATGGATTCGTGTTCTCAATGCAAAATGTTGAATTTTAGCTGTGTACAAAATTCCTGAGCTTATCTTATATTGCAGTGAGGAAATTTGCAGAATGGAGCAAAAAATCGGCGGAAGCAACGTAACTTTGGGAGAAAAATATCATTGTACTGAGTAAGCCTGCTTGTAAATTAATGTTTGCATCAAATTTATTTATTAACTTAATTACAAATTACAGGTTATCGGACGCCAAACCGCCTCAGTTATTTTGTGAAAGTTCTCCGATATGCAAGGAATTCAAAAACCTGACTGAAACATTCAAGACCACTCTTCTCATAAGGTGAATAATATACACACTGACAAATATACGTTTCCCAAGTATGGCGTCAAATCTCGGCATAAGTGACACAAACCATTGTGCAAATGCGAATCTACCGTTTTCTTGACGTGTACAAGACGAAACAGGTTATAGTGACATCATCGTTACGTCACATGCAAAATATATCGTTGTCCTACGAAAAATAATTTACCTTTTCCATTTGTATAATAACGCCTAGCGGTGTTGTGATGTTGCCTATACAGGTGCTTATTATTTGGTTTCACTCCCACACAACATTTTTGTTTGCGATTCTTAGAAATCTGGACGCAACAGACCTCGGGCGTTATCATTGTTCCGTGCGGACTTTGCAGGCAAACGACACGGCAGATTTGTCTCTTCTACTCGCCCCCGAAACACCCCCAGTCGAATATCTATCAATTATTCTTGGAGTGGTTGCAGGTGACAACAGAAAATTAAATGCACAGTTGATGCTCAGGACGGATTTAATACTTTCACAGCTTAGCAAATGTATTAAATTTAAGAAAAATAAGCGCAATTTCTTTTTGCTTTCTAAAAACGAATTTTATTTAAAACATGGCACCACCATATGAAAAGCATGCCACAGCCAATGTACACTGTTTCGACCTATAATTAAGGTCACATTAGTGCAGCTGGTGACAAGACATTGACCCCAATACACTTGTGTCCGTTAATTTGTGGTTTATGTCTAGTTATGACATTGAGCAGATTTCGTGACGAGCTTCTAGCCCCAACAAACTGTTGTCTCGTGATGCGATTAGACTATAGCCTATATATGGTCAAGGTCTTTCCATCAGCTGCACTAATTAGTCCTTATAAACAACTAACATATCATAAAATTACCTTGTGTTTTTAGCCTTCCTTCTTTGCATAATACTTGGTTCAATGGTGGCATGGCTGTTCAAAACTGAGATTCAGTTGGTTTGGAAAAAGTGCTGTGCAGCATACGATCACGGTAAACTTGCAATTTAGTAAAATTCAGTTACTTTTTGTGGTCAATAAAAGCTAATATTACGTCATTTTAATTGTCAGTTTGACACACTAAATATGCGTATGATTGTCTATGTGAAAACTTTGTAAACTAAAATGGGTAAAACAACTACAAGTGATCCAAATTCCAAATAGTAGACAAGAATCGAAAAGTAGTTGACTGATTCTATTCTTTCAACTTCGAAACCGACTCTTTAATGCAGTTCTGTTCTACTTTTAGATCGTTCTTATGCGGCGTACCTGGCTTATTCCTTCACTAAGGGAGATGACGACGATGCAACCCTTTTGTTCCTTCGTTCTCTCCACCAATGGTTCGAGGACAACTGCTACGACGTTTACGACGAACAAAAGGAAAACACATCAGGTATGTATGACGTCATGCGTGACGTCACTGGTCGTAACGTCACAAAACAAGTTTGAGTCCTCGCAAAAAATCTCAACTGAAAAGCGAATGTTTGAAGGGAAAATGTTTGTCGAATTTAAATAGTCAATTCCTTGTCTTTGTAGATCTGCGCTTTGAAAGTGTTACAAATGTTGCGCCGACCTGCCATCGTATGGTCGTTGTTCTCACCACAACCTTCTTCCAGTCCGACGACACACTTTTCGATGTACATAGAGTAAGTTACAGCTGTGTTGAATACACTGTTTTGTATGGTTGGTAAACCACGAAAAATAGCTGTTAGGAATTGTAAGACTCTCCCGGCCTAATGGTTGGGATTCGTGTTCAGGCTTGATTTTTTGGAAAAAATTGACCAGATGAGTTCTAGCTTTGCTACATTTCATGTGTTTTAAAGAAGGCCCATCTGCAAATTGGTGTACTCGGTTTTCGGGTCCGATTCAGGTTTTACAAAATAATTGTTTTTTGTCTAAAACGTGAACCCTTTAACATCTATGTAAAATACAGTTTCGCTTATATGCATGCAATGTTTACAAAAATTATTACTCAAGGAGTGTTTTTCATATGACCTGTTTCATAAGTCACCAGCATTTGTACAGGTACTTTTTGGATTGATTTTAACGTGAAATTACATATTTTACACAGCTAAAAGACAAATCATTTTAATCTTACTGAACAAATTTTAGTGTGATTTTACTTGAAGTCCTTTTTTTAGGGAATCATCGAATCAATCTCCGGAAGGACAAGCTTGATCTTTATCCTCTTGCCGGAAGCACGCAGGATCCTCAATGAGAAGATTAAATCTGAGAAAGGTTCCACTTATCGTTCTCTCATTGCGGCAATGAACGCTAAGGTGAATTTAAATTTGAACTTTTTACGATCAGCCATTTTTCAAACAATTGGTTAAAATAGCGAATACACCACAGCATCTCACGGCAGGTAAGGTATTATTATTAAAAATTCAATGTGACTAACTTTAACACTTAGTTTCCAATGTAAGATTTTCAAAAACTTAGTTCCTAATCCTACCCATCTTTGGCTGCTAACATCACAAATCAGCTATATGCCCCACCTACCAAAATTTAGCTAAATGTGGGTCTGTCCTGAGATAGGGTGTTAGTAGCTGCGCCATATAATTGTATATCGATTTCTGAGCATTGTTGAGTTTCCTTACATAAGTATATACAAATTAAGGTTCTTTGTCAACTGAGTTAGTTTGTTCGTCAACATTGTCTAAATTAATGGTTCTTGATCGGGGGTATCTGCTCCCCTATAGGGGATACAAGTAACCAAAGCAGTGGATGAGAAATGAAAACAAAAAAAACTCTTTTAAAACAAAAATAAAGACTGTTTTGGCCTGATGGTGAAAAGGTATAGTTTCGGTATGGTTTAAACCAACCTTTTAACTGCTAAGGGACAAAAGTTTACTGATTAACTAGCATTTAAAATGTTTGATATATCTGTTGTAGGGCAATGATGTGATCTTCTGGAAAGGACAGAGTCGCAAATCGAGGTTCTTCAAAAAGCTGGAAGTGGCAATGCCCAAACTTCGAACACCGGCCTATGTGATTAACAACTCGTCGTGTGCTTCAGAAAACGGTAATTACTAAATCGGCATAAAAAACAAGTCTAAAATCCTAATTCATGCTTGGCACCATACGTACCGGGGGGGGGGGACACCGGCCTATGTGATCAACAACTCGTCGTGTGCTGCAGAAAACGGTAATTACTAAATCGGCCTAAAAAACAAGTCTAAAATCCTAATTCATGCTTGGCACCATACGTACCGCGATTCCGCCAGGTGCCAGGGCTAATTCGGGATTTATTTTTCACAAAAATTAAATTCATGTATGTTTGCAGCCCAAGCACAATTTGCAGCGTTAATGTTACCAATAGAGCAGTATTTAATTCAAAGCGATTTTTGCATTTTTATTGTATCTTTTGCAGAACTGAGTGACCACGTATGCCGTGATCGACTGCGCACGGTCAGTTCAACACTCTCTGATGTTCCTCCAAGCATTGTGTGATGTCACCAGTATGACGTGTATGACAATGACGTAGCTCCCTCCAAATGTATGTTTCGAAATTCGAACGGGATCACATGGGCCGGCGAGTTATTTACGCACACCGTGTCGCTGTACATTTTAATTTGTGCTTTTTCTCTCGTTAAATTCTCAAAATATGTTTTGTAAATTGTTACAATCCAGCCAACACCCCTTCATATCCACACGGTTTGTGTTCATCGCATGTTTAAGGTGTAAGACATTCCCGCGTTTAAAATATTACAGTACATTCCTCTGTTATTCCAGACACAAGGGTAATTGATTGGTTTTGAAACAAACTTTATTAACACGTGGAGCACTCCGAAAAGACTTTAAAGTTCCCACTGTTTGATGCAATCTTTATTGTTCTTTGCTTGAAGTTTTTGCTATTTCTTACTAACTCCTATTTCAGCTATTTTGTGATTGTGTTTTTTTCCTTTGCCAAGTTTACTGCCTTGCACTTACATCTGCACTCCTCCGTTTGTGGGTGTCGTTTTTGCCGGAAAAATAAACGGAATTTTGTTTAATGAAGCATTTCGCTTCTGAAAATAAATCGTAAAATTTTTTCTGTGCATAAAACCAGAAAAAATGACAAATTGTGTCAATAGAAGTATATTAACGTTTTGTTTCGAACATATAACAATTTCTGTTGTATGGATATTTTTACATGCTACAGCGTTTAAATGATTTGCGTTCAATGAAACCAAAAACAGGCGCTAGTGAAATACAATTTACAATGAAAAACTGTACAATAATAAAAAAAATGTTTAGCAACGCACATCAACGGCATAATTTCAATTTTATAGAGCTCTCCTGGCAAAATTTATATAGCTCATCTAGATCTATAAATTATAAACATTTTGCAATTTGTCATATCCGAACGAAATTATGTGACAACATTGCGACCAAAGTCTTTTAAAATAAGCAGATCAATAGGGGCGTTGTAATTTCTAAAGCCTTTTGTTGTATAAAATACCCGAAGTCATTTATACGTCAATTGGACACTTTTCAGAAATGCACGCAATGGAAAAATCGTTATCGTTCGAGGAAATCCTCTTTTTCTCTGACATACGTGGTTTTAGTTTCGGCATTCCATAGCAAAGTTCGAGAGCAAAGCGACGATTTCGTGTCTTTTGTGGTGACCACGAGATGACGGTATTGAGCTGTAAATTTTCGGATTTTTTAATACAGGATTTTCAATAGTGACCCTTTTGACAATAAATGCTTTTAAAATGTGCAAACCGGTAACCAACTATATTACAACAATTAAATACCCCCAACGTTTGTTGGTATTTAAGAAGAGAATTAGAACCGATAGATGGGCATTTATCCATGGATAGCTAAATTTAAAACAGATTGTCTGATGGGTTTATATCAATAAGCCGAAATAACTGCCTTAAAAGTTTGTTAACCGTCCCAGTCCAACATACTTAACTAAAGCTTTTAGTATTCACTTTATTAAAAAATTTTTTTTAGTAAAATTGATTTCGCCACTATAACGGCATCCTTATTTCCATAGAAGTCAGATTGATCGTAAAATATTTTCGTTTTTTCATGCACTTACCTCTAATGCTCTCAGTATCATCCGACAAGTATCATCTGACTCCGCTTGTTGTTTGATGTATTCCTTTATGCCGGGAACCAGTACAAAAATCACCTTGGAGCCTGATTCTATCATGCCTTTGAAGCCCTAAACATAAGAAAACTTAATGCGCGGTACTTACAAGCATCATCAAACTGCTGGAAGTTGATTGAAATGAAAACCGATTAACAAGGCAAAAATGTTAAAGACAAAAGCATACATTTCTACTGTGGTGCATAATGTGCTTTGTTTTCTGATATTTTTTTGCACTTTTATCATTTTTGTGTGTTAACGAATGCCTTGTAAAGCAGTTAAGCGTTATAGATACTTGTTGAAGTTGAAATATATTCCAATGATCCTTGACGTATTCCGCGGTCAGTAGGACCACCACTCGGTGACACTGTTCCATCATAGAAATCATCCTCTCAGCTCGGTCTAATCTCAAAAAAGTTAAAGAACGTATTGCTTGATATTGGCTATTCAAGATGTACTAGGTTGGTAAACTTCCCTTCGAAACAAGGATGAAATTTCATAGTTGTACTGAAATTACCAAATGCCTTACAAACGTGTTACTTTACCTTGCAGCAAAATCAATTGTATTTTAGCTGGTTCAGCATCTTGATATCACACAGTAGAAACATTTTTAAAAACACAACAAACAGTGATGTTAAAAAATATCAAACTGATATACTATGCAGCACCACTCTCAAACATTACGTGAACATATGGGCTCAACAGTTTTGATCAATTTTTTTTGCGTATTTTATCAATTTTAATGTTGTATGTCGGAGATTGTCAACATTTTTCTTTTGTTTGCAACGAAGCATATTTCAAAGTTTTCTTTAACACACTAATTCAACGTATATTACTTTTATTTTCCATTGATACATGCCAAATTTGAACCCATTTAAGAACATTTATTTGTTCTTATTTCTGAAAAACAGCTATCCATGGGAAAGTCAAACCGATGAAAATATTTGATAATAGTTTTTATTGCCACTTACATTCGACGGCACCATTTTTGTGTTCATCGTAAATTGTGAAGTGAAGCGATTCCAGCTGGTCACACACCGCTGCACGAAGATCACGTGATTGCTGCTGTGCAAAAGCATCCAGTGACGTCGAAAAGTAATAGGAGATGAATGCTCCATACTGTTTATCATCTGAAACAAAACTCTGTGTTATTGCTAGAACTTGGACAAGTCAAAACAAAATTTAGTATGAAATAGCCAAGTTATAGAAACTTTCAATACTGGGATCAGCCCTGAAGCGTTCACGCCGACCAGCGATCACGGCACATTCAAACATAAATCATCGTTCACCAGGCCTATTAAAGGGATCATATCGAATCAAGTCGAATAGGCTCTTGTCGTGGGTTGGAGTCCCACCGCTGGCTAAATTTTTCTAGCCGATGCTTATGGAAATGCTTGGAAAACATGCTTGACAACGCCTTCAATAAGTACTGTGATTTATCTCAAATAGTTTCATTATTATTTTAGTTTTTTCTACAATTGTAGGGTACTTAACAGTGTTTAATTGTCCGAAGTTGGCTTGAAAACAAACATTTTGAAAATAACAGAGCAATATCACTAAATTAGACAGGAGCGCTTCAATCCGATTTATTGTGTGTATAATTTGTTATTTATTTAAATGAACGTATAAGCATAAACGATAAAGCGGTTTACCGTCGTGGTATTTTCCGAACCAAATCATGCAATAGACTGCCACGTAAAATCGAAAAACTAGGAGGAGGAGGAGAATGAGCAGAGAGAGGAGTCCCACTCCCACTCCAAGAGCGATTGTCAAGATTTGAAATTGAACTTTAGGGGTCTCGTCCATCTCAATAGTAACATTGTAATAAGCAGCATTCTTTGGATTTGTACGAAAGCGAACCCGGTACACTCCTAGGTCTTCTTTCTGGATGTCGCTGAGACAAAAATATAATATTTTTAAAAAATGAGTAAAATATATTAGTGTAGATAAATTTCAGATTGCAAAAACATTAAATCAGTGGTTGTAATACAAAATAATTAAAAAGAGTCGCAGACGATCAGCATCAATGAAATCTGATATTTAAACCGAAATATAAATTTTAAACAAAAACAAAAACAAACAACAAGTTTCGTCTATTTAGAAGGCATCGTCAGTTTCCTTCTTATTCAAATAGAATAATGTAATTTATGATATAATTTGTAAAATATTAAAATAGGTTGAATGATTTAGTGTTTTGACTCTAATATTTGCTGCAGTCATGAATTCAAGACGATGAATCGCAACACATGTAATTTCATCAATAACGAAACATGTAAGTTACTACCATAAACTTTATAAGTTATGTGTACAATGCAACATACAGTTTTACTGTACGGTGCTAGTACTGCAGATTGATAAATAACTTTATCACACAATATGGTTTACCTATTGCTTTCGGTAACAACTAATTACCATCAAATGTTAAGAACTTGTATAGCTTTCTGTTTGGGCTTTGACTCTGGTCCGGCTAGTTCGGGCCAAATTCGGGCTTTCGTTACATGAAACCGACTAACTTTGTTCATTTGTGTTCATTTTCATGTTTGTAATTGAATTTTCTGGCTTAATTGTGATTCTATTAAAACAATGATTTACGTCGGGTTTGGGGTTTGTTACTCTGGTTAGTGACACATATGCTACAAAACCTTCTTTCTGTCTTTTGTTATAGGCCAAAGTAGCTACATTTTTGACACACACTTGATTTTGTCTGGTTTCCGGTTTTTACACAGCACACTAACGTAAATCTTTGAAAAGGTGTCTGTTTTTGACGAATCTTATCGAAACTAAAAAATTCCGATTAGTATCAGTGTTAACTTACACGAGGTATAATCGTAGTTCAAAGATCATAGGTGTCCGCTGACTGTTGTTAGTCGGAGAGGTGTAGCACGTCTTATCCATTTCTGTAGCACTTCTGTAAAATATTGCAAAAAAATGGTAAAACTAAGTCTTCTTTTTTATATCTTGTACTTTTTGTAGGCGTTCAATTAACCAAGTTAATCAAACTTTCAGGCGTAAACTGGTTTTTAAAGACGAATCGGGTTCGAGGCGGCTTTTAGCTCGAATTTTAGGCCCGACTGAAAGACCAACTTTTTTAAACCTAAAGTATTTAGTTCAAGCTGCCTCATGGTTGTTATACGCGTTAAGAATTATCACTAGGAAACATCTGAGTCACATTTGCGCATACAACATGCACTTTGACATCTATAACTTTTAAAATTCCACAGCTTAGTGTTTTATGCATTTATCTATTTGTGTTAAATGTCAGAAAAGTCCACATTACATTGAAATTTCTTATTTCCGACTCCATTACTTCTTACCGACAACATCTGTGCTTGAACGATCGTGGTTTAATCGGCCCCTTAATGTTACCCATTGCATCCGTGACACACACAAAATTGATTCTTGGTCTATTTTTTTCGTTGTCCTGCGAAAAAGCAGTTATAACTTTGGTCCTCACTTAGGTCCGGGTGCTTAAAGAAATGTTTTTCTATTCTTATCTCTTATGCTGCACGAATTGTTATTCTATAAAATTCCCACCTAGATTATCATTAAAATGTTTGAGTTATTTCACATATGGATCCGCAGCCTCTATAAATGGATGAAAAAAATTGTTTAAAAATTGGATTGGATTCCATGAAAAAAATCTGCAATAACAGATAGAATATTGACGGATCAGTGCTTATTGGTTGCGATCTAAAAGTGTGCCATAAGACTGAAGTATTGGTTGAAATGATCTCTTCTTTAACGGTTACTCAGTCAACATTATTTCTTTAAAAAACGCTGAAATTCAAATGTAAAATCATCTAAAGGAGATTTGTCAAATTGAACCTAACCGGCCCTTATAGATAGCATCAATTCCTATATTTACACGGTTATAAACTACCTTATCTTTGACTTGAAGTTTCTCCCAGCGGGATGAGATTTCTTGATTACTGGCACCAAAACCAAGGTCAACAGTGCAATTAATCGTAACCTTTTCACCGAGTTTTTTGATCCTATAAGTCTGCTGTGGACATTTAATAGCCGGTTTCGGTGCTGTTAACTTTTCTGAAATACAATTTGGATATATTTTTCGGCTGCAAATACATTGAAAAACGAATGCTTTTAGTTAGGGCAGCCGTTGCCAACTTGCGGCAATTGTGCGACTACAAACAATTAAATAAAACATTTAAACAAACGATTGATTGTTTCATATTTAAAGTACTAAAAATTTCGATTTTATGTTCAAAGTTCCCCATATGTGACAGGAGGCTTCGACCGTATACAATGTCACTAATATTCTTTAAACAAATGACTCTTCTATAGCTATAAAGTTCGCTAACCATTGAGAAATTTAGTTACAGTTTATAAATTTTATTTTGACAAAGGTCGTTAAGAACCTCCATATGTGATCGCATATATGGTCAAAATTGTAACACTGTTTAGTCTATATAAGTCGTTTACAAAATACATTTTGAGTTTGCTGCGTTTATTTTACTCTGTAAAAGAGATACATATACTTTTTATTAAAGATAAAAATTATTAAAAATATAAAAAATGCCCAAAACGTCTAACTATCCCCATTTGTCCCAATGAACAAGTTCTTACCTCTAACACAGACGCTATAGTGAATTACGTACAACCGCATTCCTTTGTACGTCACCGCACAGGAGTAGAGTCCTGGATGTTTGAAAGTGACGGAATCAATAGAGGCGCGATTAAATACCATCTAAAATAAGCAAAAGGGTTTTACCATATTGTTCCAAAATTAGAATTCGGCTGATCAGTTCCAGTCAAAACTAACAAGATGTTTTACTTATGCATTAGATTTGATTATGCTGTGACGATGTGAAACGATAAGCTGCAGACAGTGCACACTGTTTCTACCTATAAGGTCTCACTGTCTGCAGCTTATCATTTATTGGCTCGATGCTTTTACATTGATATGAAACGAGTTTAGTTCTATTTCCTGGCATTGGGCCTGTTTGGTGTTGGCTAGCGGTTTTAAAGTATTCGGAAATGGTAAAATAAACAAACATTCAATACTTAAACCATCTCTGCAGCGTCAATTCACACAAGACTCACCGCGCAGTCGTACATGAATCTTAAGTTAGGTTTCAGCCGAATATGAACGATGAAATGAAATATAATTTGAGAAAAAAACTTTTTTTTTCACGGGGTTTGCACCTAGGAACCTCCCGGGGACGAATCCCGAACAGGGTTTTTTATGTCTGTATATGGGTCAGGCGCGCCGGACCATTAGGCCAAGTTCCTGTCCCAATTTGAGAAAAAAATGCACCTCATTATCTTTTGCATTTCTGACAGCGACATCTGGTGGTAGCGGCCCACAGTTGTAAAACCAATCCACTGAAACTTTGTCCAACATGCCCGGTTGCAGCTTGTATTCAAATTCATTCGTAGCTGCATTAAAGTAAAACCTTTGCTTTAAAAGCATACAAGTCCAACTACTGTATTTTACTTTTTTCGTCAAATAATGTAATTAAAAGTTATCGAACCTCACAACTAAAAAGTAGATAAAAATACAAACGTACGCTTGCAGTCTAAGTTGACAGGTTCCCCTGCGTATTTGGAAACTTTAACTGTGCCGCCTTTTGCACTTTCTGTGCAACTTGCAGTGGGCATTGGCTTCACTTTGAAAGTTACGACTATGGAAGTGCAGTAAGAACCGTCGTCGCTCTAAAAATAAAAACAGTTTACAAACAACAACAAAATATCCAAAAGTCCCATGGTGGACGAAACATTTGTCCAAACACAATAAATCAGTGAGGTTTTTAGTTGAACCTATTTGCCTCATTAACCTTTTTTAATTGTGCGTAATTACCTATGCACAAGATTAAACGACAACATGGAATGTTGCTTGCTCTAATAATTAAAGCATGCTTGTTTCGCCGTGGCGTAGCATATGGAAACGCTGTGCTTTATGCTTGGGTAAACGCTTTTTACTTTTAATGTCGTTTTGATATCATGGGATTCAGTGCAAAACCACCATTAGAAAGGATATTTTAAGTTCAGTCTGTTTCGATAAAAACTATTTGCTCTTTTGCGGCGTATTGCCTTATTTCAGAACCTTTGGTTGGGAAACAATGCTAACAAATGGGAAAACTAAACTAGCATTGCTTTAAAAAATCAATTTAATTTATACAATGTAGCTAAGGTGTCAAGCAATACCTGCGTGTGGGCGGTATAACTCGTTGACGAATTAGCGTGGAGATCGGAAGTTTTGTAAAATGGTTTCTCAAGACTGGAATTGAACCTGTGGCTTCCGACCACAGAACCGTTGCTTGAAAAAGAAATTTCACAAGTCACCTGAAAAACACATAGAGCTGAATTTGATAAACAGTACATACTTAATTATACAACATATTGGTTTAGATTTGAGGGAGAAAGTTCCTATTGGGAAAAATAACGTACAAATGAGCAGTGATGTGAAAAAGGTAGAGAAATCGTCAGAGACTTGTATAGATGATTGATATAAATATTCTTCAGACATGTTACGACTAAATCCGCTAAAAATATTTGTTACAACTTAAATAATGGGACAGAGTACAAAGTATTACATACAGTTTTGTTTAGACTAGATAAAATAAAGTCTGTTAACAAATTAAGAACTTTGTGCAGGTCTTGGAAAAGCTACACAACTTAAATTTTGCCTTTCGTACTGATGTTTTATGAAAACTGCTTGGTGCTATAATTTTTCCGCTAGACGTATATCAAGGAACTTTTACCAAGTAAAGTCAAATGTGTATTCAACTCATAAACTACATAGTTTTGTATAGCTTTACCCATTTTCCACCGTAGTCTTCATAGTAATATGTGGCGTCATATTCGTCATAGTATTCCTTTTCGACAGGACATTCAATGATTTGCGGCCAACCTTCGTAAACCACTAGGGTTTGGTTCTCACTGCTGCAGTTTGTATTCTGGTTCCATTCTGCAAAGATAACACAACGTAGGTTAGATCAATGGTTCTTAATCTTCTATAGTTTATGGTCTCCTTCAATTACCCCTTTGAAACCCGTAGACCCAAACACACCAGCAAAAAGTACAAACGGTAAATATACTCGGCCACATTTGTATACCAATTTTACGTTATTAAAATCCTATCTTTCCGCCAAGTTTTTGTTTTTGTAAAAAAAAGCGTTTGGCCCCATTTTAAGTAGGTAATTTTACGTAACTTAAGCCTACACTTACACTATTAAGATGTTAATTTCAAAACTTTATGTTAAAAAATCAAAACATTATTTCAAGTAGGTTGTTACAATGTTTTAAAATGAACATTTTAATAAACTAATCACAACTTTAATGAATGACAAAGTAGGCCACCAATAAAGTCACCATCTAATCTGAGGGTAGAAATACTTTCGTAGCTTTCCGATTACTCAACTAAAATTACGCGGGTTTTGCCTACAGGCCACCACCGAGTAAACAACATGAAACGTTCAAACAAGCGATGTGTCAGGGAAGTGCTGTGTTAAACTCTGGTCCGTCCTGATTTCCTAACAGTACACCTCAAGTATAGCTGCGAGTTAAAGAGTATTAGGAAACAAGGGAAAAATCAAAAAAGTCTATGAAAAGGTCAGGGTATTTTTATTGCGCTAAACAGCCATATCTGCTTTTTGTGAAATGTCGCTGTATTTATTTTATTACTGTTCGGTCTTTTTGCTGATGAGGGCAAAAACAATGCGTTTACTAGCATTCGCCAGGTTGTTGGTACAGTTGCATTTTGCCAAATTGTATAAAATAAAACAGTGCGACAATAGATAACAAAGATATAATTCAGCTATCACTTACCAGTGTCATTCAAAATCTTGCCTTTAACTGGAGAAGCAAAAGTCAGCAATAAAATAGTGAAAATGATTAACAGTTCCATAGATTGGAGCGAAACGGGCAACAGCAGGGCCTTTAAACTAATAAATTAGTGAAGCTGTAAATCAAACAGAAAGAATGAGCATTACAATTTTGCAGATGAATGTAGGATGCATTCCTATATTTTCAAATTAAACGTGTTCAACAGAAGCACTTCGCATAAAATAAAATAATAAAATATCAATGAAATATTAACACACAAAAGCTCGGTTAAAACCTCTCTCCAACCAAATCGAACCCTACCCATTTTCGTAACACCGGTGTTTAGATTTTAGGGCCCCTTTGTCCACCAATGCTTCCTCCCAGTCGTGTTATACCCACATACCAGTGGGCCAAGCTCCACTCTCTGGTATAAGCTTCCGTCACATAACGCTTCATAATACGGTATAGCAGCAGTGCGTTTAGTCATGGCCCGCCAATTGTGCTATCCACTATTTCGCGCCCCCATAACGTTTCAAACTTATGCAGCTATTTCCGACTTGGTGATTGTTCAGTGCAATTGTGTCGCGGTGTGTTCTTTCACCAAGCGAAATAGACTAAACCAAACCCAATACAAACCTGTATTTAACATCGAACGCATGGGTTCAATGATATCCACTTCTTCTGCTTGTGGGCTCTTGCATGCGGCTTAAATGCTTTAACGCCTTTTTCCGTTTGTGTCGTCCTGCCAACCGCAGAAGACCTACAGTAAAACCGTATCTGCGCCCAAGACAAAGCAATCTTAAGATGCTGGTTTCCCACGACATTTAAGCATACCCATATGATTTGCATGAAAGCTTATAGGAATAATTCCTGAATGATTGAGAGGTGACCTATAGCCCGGTAAAAAAAACATATAAAGCCTTATACGCGGTGTGTGTTGTCATGCTAAAAGGCCATGGCGTCTATGCACAATGCATTTATGTCTCAACATTGCAAACATAATAGTAGGGGCGAATTAATATGCTCGTATAACTTTCTCGAAAAACACAAGAATAGAAAACATATACGTTATAAATATCATGCGGTTGCTTGTTGGTCGGCTGTTGGTTTCGTGAAATTCATACCAATTGCAAAATATATTTTCAAATAGGTTTGAATAAAACTGTATATCCGGCTTCTCGCTTTGCAGACCATATCTTTAAGCGGGGCCACTACTCAGCCAAAAATCATGAAACTTTAATGCGACTTAAGAGCAGCAAAATGTCACAGAAATGTAGGCATGTCCAACACCTGATCAGAGTTAAAACTTCCAATCGATTCGATTGCGGTTTCCCATAACAAAACACACCTGTAATTTAGCTTGTGCTAAACCAAAGTGTTGCACATCCATCATTTAACTATAGCAAAAGAGCACTTACATTGATTTCCCCCTGATGAAGAATTGCCGCAATATATTCGCTGATGCTGTGGTAATTAGATCACGGATTTATCCCGAGTAGGAATTCCTTGCTAGATCTATTAGCATTTCGATCACATTCCTACACTTCCTATGCCAAAAGGCAAGGAGCAATGTAACGATTGCATTTAATTGAAAATCGGCACTTCGAAAATTCCGAAATAAGACACGCAAGTAAAATTAGCATGGCATCTCAACATGGCATCTCAACATGGCATCTCAACATGGCATCTCAACATGGCATCATTATCAAAGGGTGAAATGTTAAGAAAGAGCATAGCTGTCATTAGACCTTCCTGGTATCTATTTTATGTCCATCAACGTTGTCCTTTCAACTTACCCCGTTGTCTCACTCAGACTTCCTTTTCACACGTTGAAGGTTGCTGTGGTCATGTTTCTTTTCGATCAGCCGTCTCCGAATAAGGGAAGTACGTGTTATAAATCAACACAAAATTCCCGACTGCGTATATTCCATCTTTCCAACGAGGACAAATTTTGCGTAACACAGTATATAATTAAAATGTTATGAGACCTTAATTGTAAGCAATGTTGTGAAGTTCGGGTAAACTTTTAAAGAACGGATTCGCCGTCAAATTCATTGCATGAAAAGCTGTAAAATTAAGATTGTATTTTCTTTGATCTAACATTTGGTGAAGTTTGTGCAAAAAGAGTTTTCGTTCCATGTTTTTTTGTTTAAATTTTGTTTTGGTGAAAATTTTTTGACTTTAACCGTTGTTTAAAATCATGTGATGAAATATATTTAAAATAACGACGTTGTCTTAGCCGGTTTCATTTGTGCAAAATTTATGGAATGGTATTTCCGTTGGCAATATTACATCCAAATGTGGCAAGTATGAAGCACGAAATTGGACAGTTACGCATTATTTGACCATATTTTGACCACTAACCGTAATTTTGAAATGTTATTTACCTGAATAAGCGTTTGGGCAAGTGCCACCTATGTACGAGTTTAGATAGTAATTTGGGTGTTATTTTAGTTTAGTCCATTTGGCTAAATGTATGTAGTTTTTTTTTCACGGGGTTCGAACCCAGGACACTCCCGGGGACGAATCCCGATCAAGTTTTTTTTTATGTCTGTATGTGGGTCAGGCGCGCCAGACCATTCGGCCAAGTTCCTGCCCGTATGTAGTGTGTTACATTGACAACCCTATAAATAAATTGCAACAGCGCTGTACGTGTTTGTAATTTATTTGAAATAGTCCGCATGTAGCGCTAGAAAATACGTAACGCAACTAACCTTTCTGTGTGTTGTATTTTTTGGCAATGGCTACAACTAGTGCTGCACTGCAGTTTTATAAGTCAGACAGAGCATTTCGGTCTGGCTTCGGGATTCAGTTTAAATAAAACCGATTTAAAAAAGACCTGACTTCACACAAGGCCTCACTTATACCGCATTTTCACCTAATTCGGACTGTATTTCGAAATAAATCTGATTTGGTTTCAGGCTTGTATTTTCGGATTTCATTCTGTTTGGCATAATTTCTCACGCCGACCTCACTACCAAAAGTTCGGGCCGAAACCGAAACATCGCCTAAACAACACATTCGATCAAATTGCTTAGGGCAGGGGGGGGGGAGTGTGTTACATTGACAACCCTATAAATAAATTGCAACAGCGCTGTACGTGTTTGTAATTTATTTGAAATAGTCCGCATGTAGCGCTAGAAAATACGTAACGCAACTAACCGAAACATCGCCTAAACAACACATTCGATCAAATTGCTTAGGGCAGCTAACTGAAACTTAAAATTCATCACTAGCAAGAGTACACCGGGTAAAACTGTGAAAATTTCGGATTTTATTTTGAAGATGGCGAGAATGTTTTTGTTTTTCTTGAATGCTGTGTCTATCGATAAAGTATGCAAGAAAGTAAATGTTGTTGGATCTAAACTTCCTAATTTACCACAGTTTACTAGTTAGCGTATTTCCGTTTACATCACTTGCAGTTACGTTGTATAACTTGCATGTTACATCAATGCAAGTTATTCCACCTGGTTCTATACTAAAGGTCGAAACAAACGTAACGATAACGAATTTTTATGTACATGTTTATATTATTCAGACGACAATATCACACACTAAAGGCAAAATGAATTAAACTTACAGTTATTGATAACCTATTGTCTTCCAACAAACAACTTTAAGTTCCTTAGAATTCTGTACTTGCACTTAGTCGCTGAAACATTAAAAACTTTTTTTCCTTCAGCGGTTTAGGAATTCTGTTCGAAATGTTTGCACAACTAACCACAAAGAGTGACTAAAACGCCTTTACAAAGATCTTTAGAGATCGGCAAGAATACCCACAAAAGCCATTGTTCTTGCAAATCCTTGCGTATTGGCACCGCATGGCTGGTGGTGCAGAAACAAATGAAGTGAAGAATCCATGTTTTGATATTATGTAGTTGGTCATCCTGTAAGCAGTGTCGGGATTCAAATTTTTTGTCATCCGGTTCTATCACAAAAGTCATATTTTGGGGGGGGGGTGTCATATTTCCATTGCTAACCGGTTCGCTGATCTCATAAAATTTTGTAAGACGGTTCTATCGAACCGGTGCAAATCGGCTGAATCCCACCACTGCCTGTAAGTAAGTATGGCGTCGGAATAATATAAAAAAAACATTCATCACAAATAAAAGTATTTTATGAAGAAAACTTATGTTATGGTGTAAACTGAAGTTGAAAACGAATATCTCGTGTAAGTATAACACTTAAACTTGTATAAAAGAGTACAATAAAGACAGTTAGGCGCAAGTTGTCACGCATTTTCGCACTAAGGTGGTAATAACAATCATTGTGGCATGTTTCTCTCAAGTGACCTTGTTTCAATTGTTGATGCTCAGTCGTGCGCAGCGATGCGGAACCACGTGTCCAAATGGCGCGAGGGATTTGATGCTTTCGGCAAGTTGCAAAACAAAACCAGTGATGTCTTGAAATAGTTGGAACTAGAGCAGCACAATGTTTAGAATGAAGCTTTTCGTCAAGGATAACACACCAATTAGTATTGTAGCAGTATTTCCAGAAAAGCTTGTGAGTAAGCAACTTTTTGTTGTTGTTAAATTGCATGAAAAGTTAATATTTTTTTCATTGTTTGTGATTATAAACAGCATGTCAAGTGAATGAAACATGTTTACTTTAAACTATAACCCAGTGGTTTCCGATCAATTTAAAACTTTAGGGG
Source organism: Phallusia mammillata (assembly GCA_003260075.1). NCBI lineage: Eukaryota > Metazoa > Chordata > Ascidiacea > Phlebobranchia > Ascidiidae > Phallusia > Phallusia mammillata. The sequence continues at coordinate 5,055 of QLIY01001269.1, read as the reverse complement.
AGGAATTTGGTTCAATTTGTACATGCAGTTTGTTAGACAATCAGCTCTGCGAATATAACTTGCGAACTAAAAAAAAAAACAATTTTAAATGATTTTTGTATGGTTTAATTTTAGTATCTACTATATAGTCCCTTGGGAGGAATTAAAATGTTTCGAGGGGGGGGGGCTGCGAACTAAAAAAAACAAAAACAATTTTAAATGATTTTTGTATGGTTTAGTTTTAGTATCTACTATATAGTCCCTTGGGAGGAATTAAAATGTTTCGAATTGTTAAGGGAGGAATTCGTCGATGAAGTTTGGGAACCACTGCAACTTATTTCGACAGCTCGTACGTTTATGTAGCAAAACGGGCTATTGCAACGAAACGTCGTTAGTGCATTTGTAGCAAAATTTGTCTAACTTTAATTAAAGCCCATTCTTTGGATATTTGTTTAATCGTAGTTGGTCGGTCGGCACATTCATGTTACATTTAATGCATGTCCCGTGTAGGCTGTGGATGCCTTTCTCAAAAATTTTAGTGGAAAATATTTAAAAGTCGTTAACCAACTACTCCCCAAAGGCGGTGGCGCCTAAATAATCGCTCTTTTCGTGTCTGAGCTCAAATACCTGAAATATAATTTTTATCACAGACGAAGTTTGTGCCAAGGCTGGGGTTAAAGCCACGCCTTAAGAACGCCCACGGCGACCGTCCTGATTGGCTTGGTGCGGACCGCGTCACAAGTTCTTAAGTAAACCTTACGGAAGTCATTCGTGTCACTTGAAAATCCTTAGGGAAATACGGATGTTTCAGGTTTGGGACTTTCCTAGCTAAACCAACCCGTGGGCACTTTGTCTGAACAATGCCTTTGGGGATTTTTACAACGTCCATAACGTTTAAAGTTTCTTACCCCAGTCGTCCGCCCACGGTTTTAGTGGATTTAGGTTGCGTGGGCCTGGGAACTTGTTCATTGAAGTTCATCCATGCCACAACTGCCCCACTGTTTAAATTGAATTGGGTTGAATAGATGGTTTTGGTTACTCGCTGCAATTCTCCTACGGTTTGCGCTGCAAATTAAATGGTTTGCTAATTATTCCAGTATAGCAAATGCAAATCTGGGTTGTGATGTTAAAACTGCATCGCTTGAAATTGTTTTTAAAAATTATCCATATTTTGGCCAAAATGTCTAAAAAGCAACAAGTGACAACAAAAGGTTTAGGCCTGTTTGTTATTGGAACGTTATTATTAACCGATTTAAAAATGACTTTTGCACATTTTAAAACATATCTATGTAAATGTATACACAGCCAGGGTTTTTTTAAGGTTTGGTTTGGGTGACCGCTAAGTAGTTTTAAAGGTTTTTTTTTAAGGTTTGGTTTGGGTGACCGCTAAGTAGTTTTAAGAGACTTTTTTTTAAGGTTTGGTTTGGGTGACTGCTAAGTAGTTTTAAAGACCCAAGTGTTTCATTTAAATACCAAAAAGAGCCCTTAGTGCATTTACGAATTATTTATTAGGCAACTGGCAAACCGCTGGAGAAATTTGTGGGACCGTTTCGGTAACACCTTAAAAAAACACTGTACACAGCTACAAGCTCTTATAACCATGTTTTGTGTATCAACATTCGATGTCCTGCAGTGTTCGTGTATTGCCGTAGGTGAACATTCTCGGTGCACTACTGTTACTCGTTATTTCACAACTGTTTAAATCTCTGATTTTTTGCGTTGGTGATACAGACAAACAGAAAGCGCGCATTCAGTATTACTATTGTAACACGAAAAACACACCTGGCGTATAAAAATCTTGCTGAAGAATTAAACTCTTCGTTGATCCCGAAACCAGCATTGGCGTGTTGTAAATAAAAAAAGCGCTAAACTAATAAACTGTGCTAAAATAGGAACTTTAGTTTCAACAACAATTGTTTTGTTGTCCATGCTTCTTTGATGATAAAGCATTTTGTTGTTGCTCGGGAAGAGTTATTTCAGTGCGTCACGGTGGCTGAAACCGCGTCAGAGCCTGTCTAAACCTGGAATTCACGTCGTGTTTTGTAAACATCCAACATTCGGGTAGGCGACAACGTGATTGGTTCAATTTCTCACGTTTCCAATGCTCGGCAATATGGAGAAACCGGTATCTGTGCCTCGCGTGTTTGCTTAGGCGAGAAGGACTAAGGGTTACGCGAGTCATTTCATTAGCAAACACTTCCTTTTAACGCTGTGACGTCAGCAGCCTGAGAATCTCGTTTAGCGAAAACAGAAGCTCGTCTATTTGTGGGACTGCGGACCGAACGCTTTATAAAGCCCTATAGGGGGCAGCAAAAATGAACGCAAAACAAGTTTATGGGAAATAAGGATAAGGACGAACCTTTAGAATATCTTAACCTGCCTTGGGAAAATATTTCTTCGTTTTTCCCAAACTATTTTGATTGGCGGACTATTTGTGAAATCGCAGTCGTGGCTCACTTGTGGCAAGCTTAAAATGTGGGCACATTTGCTTGTTTTTGTCAACTGTAATTTATTGCAGGAATTCATAGTAATCGTAGCAATCGTTCTCTGAAGTCGGGCAACCCTTTTTTCTTTTGTGAGTGATGCGACTATTCAAAAGCATTTCCTAACTCATTTGCATGCATTAAACATCCAACAAGCTTATATGGTGGTTTATGACACCCCGAAACCATTAAATCTGTGTTGGTATAATTTCCAAGCCAATCTGGACAATTCCCCTTGGTAAAATCTACATTCTGTACCACGCGACTTCCGCAAGTTTTCGTTGGCAGTATATAGACACCAAGCAACAATATCATACATATTGACTTGAAATACTCATCGGTTCACAATATATTATCAAGATGACTTTCACGTGTTATTGTTCAAACTTGGTACGGTTAAAGTCAAAACAGCGTCTGGTAAAAACTGAAACAAATTAGTGATCAAATATTATTTAAATATGTTTTGCCTTTAAGCCCTTGGGAAAGGTGCTACTTTCACATTTTGTTTTGAGCATCTTGTACAACCCTGCTTTTCGAATGTAAAAATATCCACATTAACATTTCTCTGTCATGTTAAACTTTTGCACACGTATTAACTATTTCGGTAGAATACATGCAGTGTGTATGTGTTGTGGTATGTATGATTTTCAGGGATCAAATTTCACTTACTGTATATAGCAGATTGGTTTCGTTAAATGCTTAGTAATAGGGACTTCCCAAAGTGGCGATATTAAATTCGTGACTCCTGTCACTTCTGTACATTTTCTAAAGCTTACAACCCGTCATAGATCATTATACTACAAGTAAAAGCCGGGTACTATGTCCGGATGCTGTTAACGTTAGTTACACTGCAAGACAATCTTAACTACGCATTCCATGAGCATACAGTGTCAGTTGATGTTTATTACATAATTATGCAACGCGTTTGGTTTGAGTAAAAATCGATTTTTTGTGCTTGACTTGAATTTCAGAAAAAGAGTTTTGTGTTACAGCAGTTTTTTTAAAGGCTCGGAAGTTTAATATAGCCAGCTAAGGACGTGTGTTTGTTGCATAATGAAGGAATCAGTGTGTTTTAGTTGCTTGAGAAAGGTTTCTAATTTTAGTGTGTCCAAATTGCGCACGGACTGACTTTTTAGTCAAATATCAGTTGTGTTTTGAGGCCAAACGAACCCAAAAGCGGCAACACACGTGAAAGGTGGTATAAAAACGGTAAATACACGGTTAATGGGAGTTTTTTTTTAATTAGCAGTCTCACTAAATGGCACTGGCGTAATATCTCTTACCCTTACCTAAGGGGATTGATTCTTAGTCGATTCTAGGAACGCTGTAAGATACGCTTGAGTAAATAAATCGAGCCTAAGTCAACATTGTATTTATGCTTGTAACCACTGCGTTTTAAACTTGCTTTCGAAATTCGTTGTTGGTGCCCTGAAGTAGACGTTAGTTATAGGTTTTGTGCAAGTCAAACACATTTGAAGTTCAAGTGGTTAGAAATGAACTCCTGTGACTTTTAACGGTTTTTACTTGCCCTTGTGACAAAGAGATTCAAGTAGACTTAAAATGAGACAAAGTTCATGCGAAGTATTGTAGTCCAACGTGTGGAATTGCAGTGCTCTGTTTTCACAGAGAGCAAAATATACTGTGCAGACGGACATATAGTCTTTTTGTACCTTGTACCATAATCATTTGACAGAGTCAGGCCACGTAAATAGTTGTCTTATTTTTATGTAACTTTTTATTGTTGCACATAGGCTCACTATAGTTAGACAAAGTAAGATAAACGGACTAAACAAATTTTTCATCTTTTCCATTTTGTACGTGTTATGGTAAAGTTGGGAAATTACTGCGCCAGCAAACGAAAAATTAACATGGTTTAAAGTAAATGAATCCATTATAGCGGATTTTTTGCACCCAGCCCAACTCTCTGATTGATGGCTCATTTGCGTGATCACGTGATCAACTCACGTCTCAATGATGACCTTTACTCCAAGCAAATCGATATCATTTGCGTCATCACGGGTCAATGCTAAAAAAGTTTTATTTGAAACAACGTTGCTGCTTTCTAATGCACTTGCCGCCATTGTGGATTACGCCATGTGTTTATTGGGATGCGTGATTTTGCATCGTAGGAAATTGCGGACGTTTGTGGCAGGTTTTAAATGGTTGTGGTAAAATTTCTCAGTATCCTTGACATGGACACGAAACCTAATATGCTTATACTGCGGTGTGATATAAATACTTCGAAATGTTTAATAAACATGTGTTGTAAATTTCGGAAATGGTCTAGGCCAGGGGTTCTTAAACTGGGGGGCGCGACATTATTTTATTGCAATGCTTTAATCGACGACATTCAATCCTCAAACACGGTGTTTTAACCTTGCCGCCGCTATTTGTCTAATTGTTTGAAAAATAAATACTAGTCATTAGTCAATACATCAATAAAAAGCAAATGATCATCTGTCAGTTAGCTAACCATCAAAATGCCAAGTCGTTCGGTTATTAATTGAGTCACATTGGCAATTGTTTAAGCTTTAAGACAAGATGTGCATTAAAAAGAGAAAGTACATGGAGGAGTATTTGCAGTATGGTTTTA
>QLIY01001268.1:6494-45173 GCA_003260075.1 Phallusia mammillata | reverse complement strand
AAACCGGCTATCTTATTCTGACAGTCAAGAGACTGTAAGGTAGAATTAGCGAGAAGGCTTGAATTCTACAACAGCGAAAGCCTTTGCATGGACTGATATTGCCAAAACCCTTGGCGAAATATACATAAAGTGAGAACTAAGGTATATTTCTCTATTTCGTGCGACCCTGCGTTTTGTATGCTTTTAGGATTAGGTTAATGCGAAGAACAGTTATCATTAGTTAAAGGGGATGGATGATAATACTAACTACACTTTGAATGGACACAAAACTCGAGTGAAATTCACTTTCACTCATAGGCCAGCAGTGATTCCCAACCTATGTTGTACGTATTTACTTAACTAATCAGCCTTGGCTTCGGGCGAAACTCGTTTGTTTTCACATGCATTCATAATTACCATGCAACCTAGCGGGTCGAGAAAATGAATATGCTAGCTGGGTCGAGAAAAGGGGTCTGTATCTCGGTCCACCCATTCAAACACGGTTTATTGCTTAGTCTTAGGTCAGGGGTGTGCAACCTTTGTTACTGTGGGGCCAAATGCAATTGCCAAAATCAGATCGCGGGCCGCACCTGTGTATAAAACACTTTGTTGCTTACCAAATGTGCTTAACTACAAGTAACATTCGCATTTGATTCTAGTCACATATTGCCAGGTCGCTGAAAAATAGCATCGGACGCATTAATCTGCTCAAAAATATATAATAGTTGGACCCGTTTGTCATTACATTTGAAATCCAAGCGTCTCTGCGGACCGCACACATATTAATCATGGGCCGCATTTGGCCTCCGTCTTAGGTGCTAAGTCATCGTTTGTCGCTTCGACAGCTCCTTATGTCCATGTCTGAACGTGTAGGTCGGTGCCAAAATGTGTGACTTAAAACAAGACCTTTATGGCGGCGTTGGTGACGTGTAAAAACGCTTAAAAAAGCAAACAACATTTTAACAAATAATCTTGCTATTTTGTTTAAAATACTTGTAAAGTAAACCTGCGAAATCTCTTCTGCTCGGTCAACTGCAGCATCTGTTTTCACTTTCTAGTCACTTGAAAGAGTTTTAGTATTTGCAACGAATAACGATGACTTGTAGGCTACACAAATTACATAGCAATGAAATAGCCTACACGTTTCATGTGTTTTACCAAACAAGTTTGTGAACACGCGTTGAATTGGAAATTGGTTCGAATCTAATACAATCTTAAGGAGATAACAAAGGGACATAATGAAAGTTCGTGTGATTTTAAGATATATGAAGCTTTGGAGCAGATATGAAGCTATAAGTCGCGCCCAAAGCGATATTAGCCACATCCACGAGTAACCATTTTCCTTAAATTGTCATGCAGCATGCACACTCGCTTGCGCAGGCATTTTTTGGTTCCAAAGGCAGCTGGTGAAACGCATTCTACTCTGAGAAGATTTTTGCATTTCCTTTCAGCCTGCGCAACTTCAATAATGGCAGTCTCATCCAAGACGTATAAGTAACTAAAAAAATGTTCACATCAGTTTTACATTGATGAAAATGATAAAATCGTTTCGTTGTGTAATAAATATAAAAGAACTATTGTGCCACATTACACTGATTCAGAGGTGTGAGTCGGGACGGGCAAAATTTGGGCCCGCTTACAACTTGTAAACTGACTACACACGGGTAGTTTAAGGTTGACTGTATTTTTTTGTAGTTTACTTTTTTACCTTCATCTGTCTTTTTTTGTTAACTTTTTTTTTGTAACTACGTCTCGATCATAACACTTACGAAGGTGTGCCATCCGGGTTAGTCGCTCTTAGTGGCTCGTTTCCATAAATGATTAGGTTGCGACCTGGTTTGATTACATCTATATTCTGGAGAGAAAAAAAACGTTTTAAAAATTTACCAACAAGAGTAAAGGTTTACAGGTTATTGGTAACAAAAGACCTTCACCATGTGCACTAATAATGTAAACTAACCGGACGCTTAGTGAGCGCTATATCGCGGCAATTTTCAAAGCAATCAAATCTCATTCGGAAAGTCTTTTTGCCTTTTGTTAGCTCCAAACCTAGCGGATAAAAAATATTTTCTATTGACACAACAGCAGTTAAGTTAGAAAACAAATTAAAACTCGAGTATGGGAGCGGTTGTCAACATAACACAACAAAAACACAATGGAACTTTACCCTTTTTGGGATTATGTAGAACTTCTGCATCAAATTCGACAAAGTTTGGTGGTTGGTTTTTTCGGCCCCCCCCCCCAAACCTAGCGGATAAAAAAATATTTTCTATATTGACACGACAGCAGTTAAGTTAGAAAACAAATTAAAACACGAGTATGGGAGCGGCTGTTAACATAACACAACAAAAATAGAATGGAACTTTACCCTTTTTGGGATTATGTAGAACTTCTGCGTCAAATTCGACAAAGTTTGGTGGTTGGTTTTTTCGTACCTCAGTCACAACCACATAAAATAAATAACTCCTGCAAACGTAAAAACATGTATTATTTTTTAAACTGTTGTAAAAAATGACGAAGTTTGTGTCTTAGCAGAAATTCGTGTCAAATAGAAAAACCCAAGAAAAAAGTCTGCAGTGGGAAGTAATACAAGACTAGCCTTTTGAAAGCTTCGACCACAGAGTCATGGCAATCCCAATTGAGAGGTCTCATGCAAGTTTCCTCCCATTCAGCGCAGCGTCTTCTCCTAAAAACTCAGAAAAAGTTGTATTTTTAGCTCTCTATTAATTATTAATTGTTATCCACAAAATAACTATGTTATGTGTAAAAAATTTAAGAAATTGATTTTAACACTAGGAAATCAAAATAAACATATTCAGACAGGATATAATCCGATCGTATGTACCTGTTATTAAGAACTGGAAGTATGATGCACTTTGAGTCCATTGCGACTTCTTCACGAGTCCTAAACAGCATATGTTAAGAAAATGGCAAAAAAAAACAGGTCACGGGGTTGATTCGGACCTGACTTTACACTCGTGTCAGTATTTTTTTGTTTTAATTTAAATCGCCAATAAGTGCCCCCCCCCCCTTCTTTTTAAAAGTTTCAGTAACTTTTCTAACAACAGGATATGCTTGGCGGTCACTACTATCTCCCCTGTAGAATGGTCATTCGTAAGAAACATTTCCCATCAAGCAACTTAGCAGCTACTGTTTAGAGAAACAGTACATGTCCATTATATCAATACACAAGATTGTACTTGGTTGCAAATAGGCCCCCCCCCCCCCCCCCCCCCCCCCCCCCCCCCCCCCCCCCCCCCCCCCCCCCCCCCCCCCCCCCCCCCCCCCCCCCCAAAGTATTTCAAAATTCCTGTTGCTTGTGCAATTGTTTGTTCTGCATTAAACATTGCCGGAATTTTAGTGAGGCATTTAACTTCACAGTCACAAAGCTATTTTTTCTTTGTTAGCATTCTAGTTGTTGCCTATTCCTGATGACATATTTGGAATAGCAGATGTTTTATTCCAGTTTTTAAAACTTTTTTTCAGGTTTTTATTATAAAGGTTAATCTTGATTTTTCAAACGGTTATATGACCTTTTTTTCTTTTTCAAGGTGGTAGATACACTTTTTAATTCAATGGTCACTGCAAAAACTGAAGCCCACTTACAGTCATTTTAAAAATCCACGACTAACCTTCAAACAAATAAATTAAAAGTGGAAAAATAATTAGTTAACTGTACTCACTGTCGAACTTATGAATATAGCAAACGGGTTCGGTTTTGTAGCACAGTAAACCCGGAACAAACAACACAACTACAGGCCGGTTCACACGCTGCGTGATTGGTTGAGCTGAGCGAGCCGCAGCACCCTGTCGCCTATTTCGTACGGCTTGTAGCTTTTCCAAATGCGCATGCGCACAAGTGCAAAACGTCACGATTAGTCATGAAACTGGAGCTGCAGTTCCACCATAGATAACATATTGATGCCATAATTGATCTAAGGCCAGCTTGTGACATCACAGACGTGTTTAAGACGTTCGGTTATGCGTAAACAATTGCAAGACAAGTAAGATTGTAGAACATACGGAAATCGCTTCGTGTACCATAACGGGACCATTTGGCTCTAGTTTGAAACCGCTGCCCTAGAACTAATCAAATAGTATTGTGGAATTAAAGTCAAAAAATACGTTTCTGTCTATTTTTTAGCGCCTGGTGCAGTTTGTAACATTAACATCCTAAATTTTATTCTGACGTCGAAAGCCGCACTTAATGTCCTAAAAGGCCGTCCCCCCCCCCATTAGTAGTTCTGCAAGAAGTGGTACGCGTGGCAGTACAGAGCGTCCAAGCGGTACGAGATCGCAAAAAGGTTGGGAACCCCTGTTTTAAACTGATGTGAAAATTAACGAAGTTCGTGTCTTAGCAGAAAGTCGTGTCAAAAAGAAAAACCCAAGAAAAAAGTCTGCAGTAGAAAGTAAAACAAAACTAGCCTTTCGATAGCTTCGACCACAGAGTCATGACAACCAACTTTCGAATATCTCATGCAAGTTTCCTCCCATTCAGCGCAGCGTCTTTTCCTCAAACCTCTGAAAACGTTACATTTTTAGCTCTCTATTAACTATTATTTGTTATCCACAACATAATTACGTTATGTTTAACAAATTTAAGAAATCGATTTTAACACTAGGAAATCGAAATAAACATTTGCAGGCTGGATGTAATCCGATCGTATGTACCTGTTATTACCAACTCCCCCCCCCCTATCGCTTTTATAACAGTGTTGTATTCGCTCACAGGAACTGTGAAAATGCTATATACAACGGTTGATTCTAAACCTAGGTTTATACACTGGGTTTTGGAATATTTTTTTAACTGACATTCGCGCTTATTCTTGCATTTGTTAATGCTTTTACTGGTGTTCAAATTCATTCATTTGAGAATACCTACGCGATCTTGAAACCGCGCAAAACGGCTTCAGTGCACACACAAAACATCGCATATCTTTTGTTACAGAACAGGTGGAACGGTGAACTTTCACATCTGTACTAAGTTGAGCATGCAGAATTTCAAAATGCAAAAAAACTGCGGCAAAACCTTAAAAATTGCATTTGAATTTTGGGTCGAAATCTCCCGATTTTAGTAACTTTCAGTCGTTTTAAGCGGTTTTCCAGGATCGCGTAGGTTTTATGAATGACAAAATAGGTTTTTGCCGAAACGTTCTGTTTTACACAAATATGTTGGCTTGTTTGTTTCTAGTTAGGAAATATGAATTGGGTACATAAGTATGTTACGTGTAACAAATTGATGTGGCAATTTTACGTATTGAAAAGCTTTGCAAATATTTGCAGGTGTATGATAATAAACAATCTGTACCTGTTATTAGCATACGGAAGTATGATGCACTTTGTGTCCGTTGCGACTTCTTCACGAGTCCTAAACATCATATTTTAGGAAAATGGCAGAAACCAAAGTCAGACTTACAATATTTGGTAGAAGCGTGTTTTTTACGTTGGCCATTCCAATGCAAAAGCGAAAACAGTTAAAGTTAAGAAAAAGGTTTACTGTGACGAAGAGAGATCGCCACAACACTAGTTTTACAAGTGGGTAAGGCCAAATAACCTTACCACTAAACAAGTTTGCTTTTGCTTTGTCAGTTTATCCTATAGTTTACTTTGTTCTATTGTAGAAGAGTTGTAGGTACGGGCAGGGCATTTCGGGCCGGGTTCGGGCTTAGATTTTTTTCTTTTCAAAAACGGTCTTGATTCGGGCCTGACTTTACACTCTGTGTCACTATTTTTTTTAAATAAATTTCACTAGCTAATGCCTTGTTCAAGACCAATCGTCTATTATTGTTCGTTGTCTTGGTCTTTTCTGAGGCAATCAAACTTTCGGGCCTAAACGGGCTTCTCAAAAACGAGTCGGGTCCGGGTCGGATTTCGGGCTTGTACTTTCGGGTTCCGGCCGGGTTCGAGCTCCAATTTCAGGCCCGTTTACAACGCTGTATTGTAGTACAAATAACCACAATGGTATAGCGTCACATTAGGCAATATAAGTAAATTAAATAAAAAATGTCTGTTAAATCAATTTCCTATAGGAAATTCCTATAGGAAATAGTATCATTAACTTTTTAAAATATTTAATCTTTTAATGTAAAACGCAGTAACCTTTTTCTTTAATTAAGATATGATTTGTACCCATTGTCACCTGCACTTTGGGCATCCTCCTTCCGCACATTTGCAAATCCGTTGCGACCTTTCTGCAGCGTTGTTGCAAGCTACTCGAAGTTCAACGCGATCGTCCAGTGCGTAGAATTTTGAACATGAAATCTAAGTGCAAAATTCAAGTCAGTTACGAAAATACCTTCCTTGACACCCTATGTTAGGATACGTTCACTTTTTTAATGTTACGTTTACTTTGAGTTACTTTTTCTTTCATAGTTTCTAAATACAACAAAATGTGCTGGATGCTGACCACTTTGCAGAACAAATTCAAAAATGCATACAAGTGAAATAGACTCATAATGAAATTGCTGGAAGAGCGACATATTGGTTAATACATTAATTATTCCCGGAAGCAACAGTTTAAACAAGTGAAACAGGTTTAATCATTTTGTACGTTACTTGGGGGAGGAATTTTTAACTCAGTCATAAGTACAAAATTTCACCAAATTTCTTTAAAAAAGGACTACTTAAAATATAGATGACGCTTTATACCTTTGTAGTTGCTCCTAGTGGCCCAAGTTTATTCNGAACAACAGCAGCTTTTTTGTGGCTGTTTGCCCACCAACAAAATTTATCAGCATTTTCACCACGTAATGTACTTGGTTCAGCTTTTGTCTAGTGCAACTTCTATGTAACGCCTCATTGGACTGAACACTGAATCATTTATAGAAACAAGCTATCGTAAATATACACCTTGATAATCGTTGGACAAACTGCACTGTTCAGTGTATTTGATGACATATTATGACAAAATGCCACAATACGGGCCCAGAGCACGACATACATCAACCAGTCATTCAAATTTGATAACGTGTACCACTCGCAATTATTACAAGAAATGAAAATTATCAATTTTACCTCGGGATTGTAGTAATCGTAGACTGTTATGGCAGCTGGCTGAGGGTCTTTTATGATACTTTCTTGTCTCAGGTTGAATGACAAAACCGTAGCTTCCTCGTTGATTGCACTTAGGTAAAATTTTACCGAGTTGTCACTGATTTCATATCTGTCGGCTGAAGAAATTCGAAACCACTCATTACGTGAAAGAACTGTAAACTGAAGTAAAACGTTCGCGCCGTGCACAAAAGTTTCGTGGTCACAAAAATAGTTTTAGTTTATAAAGATGCACTGCATTTTAAACATGACGAGTCGAGATAAAAATTGCTTCACAGCTTTGACAAAAAAATAATACATTTTGCAAGCTTATTCGAACAGTAATATAAAACTCATAAAACCGAAAAGTTTTAAAAGATTTACTTTTATTGAAAGTAACTCGATACGTACCAGTACCGTCAACCCGGTGGCTTCTTTCTATGTTATCGATACTTTGACGAACTGGACCAAAACCAGATATAAGACCGACGTCAACTATGGATATGTTGGTGTACTGATTTTCCAGTTTGCGAATACTAATCTGCGCACAGAATAGCAGACACCACAAATACTGATAAATTATTGTGGTGTGAAAAGCGTAAATAAACAGTGGAAGAAACGGAAATTAATCCAATTTTTAAAACATAGTATTGCAAAAAATTTTCGCATTACTTAATTTAACATTAGCGGAAGTAACAATTGGTGAACCCGACGTGCTAAGTTTATTGAAGCTCAGTTACGTTTCAAACAAGTGCACAAGTCACGTTGCGTTGCGACAAGAGTCTTTATCTGTGACAGGGATGGACAATTGCCAAAGTGTTTTGGGACATAAACAATATCGATGATATCGGTGTTAGAAAAGAGTTACCACAATCGCCAAATTTACGATTTTGGATCTCAGGTCATAAGACTGTATTTGGTTGAAAGGTAAAAGCTTCTTTAATCTGAATCGATTTTTCATGTTTACCCTGAGGTTGAGATATGTTTGAGGGTCATCCACGTCCTGGGGATCACGGATCAATCTGGTCGTGACTGCGATCTGGAACTGGCAATTCTCGCCATCAACGTTTTCTCTCCATGTGCATCTGTACGATATCGATGCTTCACCGACGCCTTAGTGAAAACGACATTTCAATAGTGATTGAATGCAGCAGCATAAAAAAGATAGCAGCCATATAGGAAATAACATTCATCGGACAAGTGTATTTTTCACGGTTGCTTGTTTTCGTATAGCAGCAACCCACCTTCGATGTTTACGTCAACCGGTGTTCCTATGACGTTATTTGGAACCTCAAGTTCATGACGCACAACTTCATTTGACTGGTCCAATGCAATCTTCATAGGTTGGTTTTGCCAGTCAGCACCAGCGAAGATAGACGAAAATGTGACGTTCATATTAATGAGTGGAGGTTCTGTGTTCTTTAAACAAAAACAATTTGTTCATTTCTTTATACGTGAGTCAAGTTTCAGCTACATTGAATTCTTCGTTAAGTACTATATGCTATGAAAAAAAAAACAATAATAATTTATTTTCCCCGAAACTTTACTTGCTACACATTTATATCGAAGCAGGCACGACTGGCAATGCAATAATATAGCAACATAAACATAATGATTCACAAACTAGGTCTTGCAACTCACGATCATGTGAATCCACTTCATGTATTCGGCAGAGGCTTGCAGAGCCATCACTGTGTCTTGAGTAGTTTCTATTCCACCAAAACTGTTTCGTTGCTCAACTAGCCAGAGAGCCATCTTATGAACCCGTGACATTTCATCTTCGGTTGCTGGTGAAAAACAAAACAATAAAGTCCTGTTTACCCAAATTAAACAAAACTTCCACAGGCACCCACCAAACTCGGAAACAAGGGCGATCTGGGCCAGGAGAGCGTAAGAAGTTGTTTCAACCCGTCCCGCTTGACCACCGGCGCTTTGGCAGTAGATATGCTGCGCGGTTTCAGTGCACAAGTCATGCAATCTAGTTCAAAAGAATGTTAATAAGCAAACTAAAATGTATATAATGAACAGGCCAAAACCATTTAAACATATGTATGCGTATGTTGTCTAGGAACTACATTGGTTCATTTTATCAGGGTACAACACAAAAATATATCTAATGTTTGCTGGTAAACTTTTTTAATCCCTCTCTGTTCCAAACCCGAAACGCCACTTTCCAATGTCAACCTCCATATGGCTATTTTACCTGTTGTTCCATGCGCGTGCAAGATTTTCGTAACCCTCGTTCATTGCAAGTCCGTACGCCGTCACAGCTGTTACGTATGTGTTATTCATCATAGCGGTCGACTGGTCGTCCAGAAAACGCAACGCATCGTTTTTCGCCTCAGTAAGATTTCTTGTCAGATGTGGACAAGCCCGCTCAGCTATGCCAAGTGTCACAGTCACGTAAGCCGTCATCGCGATATCACCTTGAACTAAGCCCTTCAAAAAAATTGTTTTGGTAAAATTCCGTTGGCCCAAAACCAACTAGGAGGAAAACACTTGGTGTAAACCAGAACTTTTCAAATGTAAGTTGTAGGGCTAGTAATGCGACGAACCCGCCCCAAGAGGTTCAGGCCAAAACCGAATTTTCAGCCAAAATGTCGAATAATTTCGCCCGAACCTAAAATCTCCGTTCTGATTTTTTTTCAAGAGATTTTGTTCAACCTGGCCCAAAGCTGAACATCAAAATATTTTGCAGACAACGATGCTTGTGTTTTCCAAACACAACAAACAGGTAAATTAATGTTCAAAATTGGCGATGTTGAAGTTACACCAAAATAATTGGCCTACACCAAAAATATTGACAAAACAGCATATCCGGTCTAAAACTATAGTGCATCATTGCGGTAAACAATAGGTGAAACCTTTGCGACATACATCCATATCTTGGTATAATATAGGGGTGCTTTCCACAAATCTGCCATCTTGCTTTTGCTGCTCCATTAACCAAACCAGCGACGAACAAATGGGTGCCGGATCAAGATCTATCATAATGTCTCGAGCCTCCACGAACACTCGGTCCACAAAAGCGTTCAACCTAAAAAAATTGTCAAAAAATTTTTTGGGGAGGTGTTGGGCAGCGTACGGTTACAAAAAAATACGTTCTTTTAGCAGACGGTAGGTAGTTCAAAAATGTTGCAGTTAGTAGTTTAAAAACGATTTTGCCGTAACAACTTTACGATTCCATGTTGTTTACCATTGATATATTTTGTCTATATTTGGAAGTAACACTTCGAACATATTAGAGTTTTAGTGTAAACATTTTACAAGACTCACCAAACACTTGGTGGATAACTGTAAAATATTGCCCAGGCTCTCCTACCAACGCTGTGTGACCGCCACTTTAACTGAATTGACCAACCTAAAAGCGAAACACATTCGTTATCCATTGTGAAATCATATTTCCTGTAAATTTTGTACAGTCGTCTTTATGTATAGTTTCTATAGCTTAAGACCAACCAAGTTAAGGAGTTCACCTCGCCGAATGTGGTCAATCACTTGCTGCTCTTCTAGGCCGCCTGTTAACACCTGACCTGTGGCCAGTCGATATCCCCCCCCCCAGTCACGTAAGCCGTCATCGCAATGTCACCTTGAACTAAACCCTGCAAAGCAAATTTAACATGCCAATGAATTTGATCTATCCGTTATATTGTAGTTTATCTACCCTTTAAAACGCTCAACCAACAACCAGGTGTCAATGTAACGAAAATTGAAAATGTGCTGTGTATAAATATGGTAAACAGTGCAGCTAAAGCTTTGATAACATACGTCCATTTCTTGGTGCCTAACAGGGTAGCTTTCCACAAATCTGCCATCTTGCTTTTGCTGTTCCATTAACCAAACCAGCGACGAGCAAATGGGTGCTGGATCGAGATCTACCATTATGTCTCGAGCCTCCACGAACACTCGGTCCACAAAAGCGTTCAACCTAAGAATTTATTTTAGAAAGAAATTATTTTTACTTTCATTATTAGTGGAAATACTAAAAAAAGTTTCTGATATAAAATAGCGCAAATAAATCGTTTGATAAAAAATTAACTTTTAGGAGATCTGCTTTATACAACTGAACTGTTCCAACATTCTTACTTCTCTGTTCATAACTACCAATGAAAATGTAGCAAAACGGACTTCATGTTGTTAAAATGATTATTATACTTATAAGCCTATTTGGACTCAAACATTTTCAGAGCATAAAATTTTGATGTTTCCATCATTTCTAATTAGTTTGAAAAGTCCCAATTACTTACCAAACGCTTGGCGGCACACCGTTCCACACAGCCCAGGCTCTCTTTCCTACACTGTCTGATCGCCATTTAAGCTCAATTGCCCAACCTAAAAGCATTTCAATTTGATGCCGTAGTCATGTCAGATACTTTTTAATGTGTTGTGTTCAGTTTAATTACCCACCTTGCCCAACCTTAAAGCGGAACACATTTGGTTATCGATTGTGAAATCATATTTCCTGTAAATTTTGTACACTCGTCTTTATGTATAGTTTCTAGCTTAAGACCAACCAAGTTAAGGAATTCACCTTGCCGAATATAGTCAATCACTTGCTGCTCTTCTGGGCCGCCTGTTAACACCTGACCTGTGGCCAGTCGATATTTATGAATGAAAACAATAGGAGCTGTTCTAATCATATTCTGCTCCCCACAGCCTGCTGGTTGACGAATCAAGTTCTGCAGGTTGTTGTATCTGTTGGTGATCGGGCCTGGAGTCGCAATAGGCCCAACCACGTTGGCTTGAAATATAAATTTGTGTTAAACGGCTTTGCATGATGAAAAGAGGATTCTCACCATATACTTCAGGCATTCTCACCATATGCATATATCCAACACTTTCGAGTATTAGGTTCAAAGCCGTCGTTTGGGACTAAAAAGCTAAAGGCTATGTTCTGAGGAGGAGTGAGAACAAAAGTCTTTGAGCTTTCGTTTGAAAGACCGCTTGGCTGTATGCAAAAAAATCCAAAAGTAAAAAAAAATATTCAAGTGAAAAACCAAAGCCGTACCTCAATTAGCAAATACTTCACAAGAAAGTCGTTTCCGGCCGCTGAGCCAGCAGCCATTTCTATGCTGGCACCTTTTGGGTCAGCTGGTATTTTGATGGGCATCACGGTGAAATAGGAAGACTTGGCTGAATTGCCCGGTACTCGTAATGTGGCAATCGTGTTCATTGTTTCTGTAGTTTGAACGAATGCATTCCGTTAGATACGAAAATACATTTGTCCGTAACCACGTATCTTTTGCCCAAGCAGTGATACACCAAAGTTTCAGTTTGCCAAAAGGTTTTGACAGAATATGCGATTAATGTGTTAACTCAGCCCAGGCGTTTCACAACCAATTACTTCAGTTGAATCGGACTGAAATATCCGGATCTTTGTGAAATTGGGACAAAAATTAACATACAAATGATTTGAAATGTGCTAAGGCTTAAACTAATAGACCCCAGTTTATTCGGATCTTCGCCTAACGTGGACTGGTCTTAGGTTTACTGTAATTAAACTGAAATTGTTTTTCTATGGTACGACCAAGTAAGTGTATCTAAAACGGGAAAATCGTTAAGTTAAACATGGCTGACTTACTTGAAGAGAATCGTGAACATAAGTCTTCGGAGTGTCTCAGTTGAACTCTCGCCTAAATATAATAAACACAAACGTGATGGTTTTTGCTCCAGAGTTGTAAACGGGACTGAAATTGGAGCCCGAATCCGCATCCTTTTAACTGCAACACTGCTGACAACTCTTACATCAGTGCTTATAAACGTTTATGCATTCATACGGTACAGCTACTAACACTGAGATTTGGCTTAGGCCAGGTCTGAGAAATTCTGGTGGGTGGCGCNCTTTGTGTTAGTGTTATAGTACCCCTGATTTGTTGCTTCGTGCTCCTAAACGTTTACAATAAGTGTCCTATATGGTTTACCTCAATTTCATTCGGGTTGTAATTAAATACTGAATAACGAATGCTGGCTTGTTCCATTAGCCGAACAGAGTAAGGAAGATAAAGCTGGATGAAGATCTTTTTAAACACAAGAAAGTTGGCTGGTTTGGCAACACAAAAGCCTACAAAAAAAATTAACCAGTTATTTTTTATTCTAAAATATGAACAGAAAAGAAGCAACAACAAAAAATTGTATGGGGCAGAATAGGGAAACACCACAAACAAACATTTTTTTGTAATTTTTGAAAGACAAATGCAGTTTGCTAAGTAAAAAACTGAAACAAGCAACGACTTATCAAGCAGCATGAAAACCTTCTGGTTCTAGCTACGACAAACCAAAACATAACAGTTCTCACCTTGACTGCTGGAACTGAAGGCGTTGAACTCAAAGGTGCTGATACTTCCTGGTACAGGCCTGGTATCTGACCACCCACCGTCATTGCTAAACATATGCTTTTACAATTGGTGTCTGTTTAAGTCAAGATCGATTGGCTAAGGAGGTTTAATCTTTCAAAATATCAAAACAATTCCGACATATTTTTCACGTGACATCGTCGTTATAAAATTTTTGTAAAAAACATTATTCAATCTCACCTTAAATACAAACACTTACTTTAAACTCCTGGTAATAAACAACCAATTTTCTTCAAAGTTTGTTCTTTGCTTCTTACGATCCTGCGCTTCACCAACTTTTTCAGCGCTGTTCGATCTTCCAAATCTACCTCTAGAAAACCAAAGCAAATTGGCGGTATAGTTAAAGCAAAAAAGCCAATATTTGTGTGTAAAGCATCATATACTTGTAACGATAAGGATGATTTGCACAAAATAATTGGGTTGTGTTTTTTTGCTGATTGTATTTAAACCCGTGCATTGTGTACACAAATAATCCAAAACTAATGTGGTGTACAAAACCCTGGTAGGACAAACAGAATTATGATTTTTTGGGCCTAGGGGTTTGTATAGTGGGTTTTGGATTATGTTGATGTAGAGAACAGTAATCACCGGAATACTGCGACTGTAAAGAGTTGATTTCACTTTAAACTATTCCTTTTTGTGTACCCAAATTAGCAGTAGCACATATAAAGCAGTAGCCAGCAAATTTCCCACTGGATATTATAAGCAAACTGCTTGGTAAAGGTGATTTTCAGCAGGTAATGTTTTCTATGTATTGTTATATCAATCTTTTTCTTGTTTAAAAGTTATTTTCAAAAAATACAATCAAGGACAAATGGTTTATAAAGTCTTGGGCTGCTTTTGCTTACATAACATGTATTACAGTTAGTAGCCTATATTTACCTTCGTTTCCGCGCCATCTCTTGCCGACACGCCTGAGCAAATAGTCGAACACATTCCAAATCCTGGGTGTTGATCCAAACACGATACTTTCGTCTCAAACATAATTCGTCACTTTCGGTGTCTCTACCGTTTCTTTCGCAGTCTGCTAAAAACTTTTGGCGACCTGAAACAGAGCTTACTTGTGTTACTGAATTATTGTAACAGTATAAGATTAATGGTGTATAACAGTTAGTGAAGCAATGCTATCCCAAGCATAAAAATCAGAGCCAGTATTTGTGTATAAAACATGACTACATTTATAAAATTACTTTTGTTCTGGCAAACTGAATATGACTGAAGATACAAATACTGTCTCTGATTTTTTTGCTCAAATTATTCAAAACCGTGAATAGTGTAACTAAATGCTATCCTAGTTTATAAAGCATTAACTTCGGCCTATTCGATATGGTCAAAACTGTTGAGGTAAAAATCCTTGAAAAGGGCTCCTTCAACACCGTTATAACTCGAAAAGCTAAAAGTATCACAAATTGAACAATAAAATAGTAAAACGGCAAAACATGGCGCAAACAGTTGATGTGACCAACAGCCAACACCAATCTCAAGCAAACCTAAGAAAGCCTGACTCTTTAAACATGATCCTTTTGTGCCTGCTTAATTGCAAAGAAGCGCGTTCTACGCCAATCAGTGCAAGACAAAGCCCCAAAGGCACAATGAGGGAATGCTAAATCTGTAAGTTCAACACAAGAGAATAGCTGCGCACCACAGTGGCAATAAGAAATACAATGTGCACGTGGCCAAATGTAGTACATGGCATAGCTATAAGTCGGGCCGGGCTTTTCGGGCTTAGATTTCTTCAAAAAACGGGCATGCTTCGGGCTGACACTCTGTGTCAGTATTTTTTAAATAAATTTAACGAGCTTAGTAGCTAGTTGCTGGACTTACCTAATTTCAAACAGCCCTAAAACGCCTTGTTCAAAACTGATTGTCTACTATTGTCTATTGTGTTTGTTGTCTTGGTCTTTTCTGGGGCTTAATGTATGGGTCTGTCAATCAAACTTTCGGGCCTAAACGGGCTTCTCAAAAACAAATCGGATTCCGGCCAGGTCGGGCTCCAATATAATAAATGTATTATGTTGGCTTCTTACCTCTGGTTGTTTCAGCTACCATCACATCCACCTGTCGCTTTCGTCGCGGTACGGGTTGTGGGCAAACTGGTTGATCGTATAATATGGGACGAAGGGCGTTGTTAACAATAAACAGTCCAGCTTCCTGAAATCATGTAAAAATTGTAGTCACAGCTCTAAAATAGTCATTGTCAGAAACCTGATTTGAATTTACAGTGTGGCCAACTAAAATGCATACAGGCAAATTGCAAAGTATGTTTCCGATCAGCAATACCTCGAAAACGTCTTTGTTGTTGCTTCCGCCCTCACGCGAACAAGCGCTGTCGTACTGCTGCATTTTGTTCCACATCACATCGCGTGTCAGACGACTGCCATTGTACACAAAGTAAGCTGCGCGATCCACCGCCGATAAATGAAATAGCGCGTTCGGATTGCCTTTGTAAAAAGGTGGTTTGAAGACTTATTAGGTAAACGGACAGCTCTTTACAAATCAAGTTAAAAGTGAGTTTGTGTTTTTCGAAAAACTCTTTAAATAAACATAATTAACGAGGCAGACAACATTGCTTGTGATTCGACTTTTTAACAGGCTCATCGGCCAGTATCTTAGTTTGTAGAGCGCGAGTCCCGGAAAGGCTACTGTCGTGGGTTCCAATCCCACCGCAGGCTAACATTATTGCTTTACCTGTAAAAGTGTAATACTTAGAGACAACCAGGCTCAGTGTTACGCCTCCAATGGGCCGGGTGAGATTTTAACGTGTAAACATTCTGATAGGCAAAGAAGCAAGTGCATTGGATTGTTTTTCACCTTAGGCCTCTTCGCAAACCCATAAATATTATTTTTATAGGACTAACTATAACTAACCTCGCACATTGATTGTTATGTCGTCTCCAGGTCGCGCCTCGCTCACAGATGTTGTAACTGTAAGTTCCTTTGAAAAAGTGTACACAGTTAAAGCAGTAGCTCACGAAACAAGGCAAACACAATCCTTTCATGATATTCGTCCACAGTAACAGTCAACAAGTTGTACTTGCCTCTCCACCACACACGTCGTTGACATCAAACCACACTGAGTTGGAAACAAGCTCATTGCCGCGCATGTAGTACGCAACCAAGCGGGCGGAAGGAACCATTTGATGTGTAATAGGAATATCATGCGTCTTATCTCCGCGGTGTCCTGGATCTATTGGTATTAAACCAATGGAAACGACTTGACCCTTGGAAACAATCTGAAAAAAAACTCGTTTTTTATTTGATCCCGTAGTCCAGTAGTTCTCAAACTGTGCGTCGCGACGCCCTGGTGCGTCGTTTCAATTTTCCAAAGGCGTCGCAGAATGGTTCCTTTTCGTGGCTTTTTGTGGTTGTATCAATAAACACAACTTTAATAAGTTTCATCATTAACTTTTATTTGCTGGTGCGTCGCAAGTCCAGAAAACTTTTTCAGAGGCGTCGCAACAACAAAAAGTTTGAGAACCACTGCCGTAGTCTATGCCACAAAAATTCGTCTTTGCAATCTATTTTTATTGATGGAATCGAAGATGCCAGATTAGCGAATGTATACATAGATATATATATTATATATATCATATGGTTCTTTCTTGTAGTGTCACAATTTGTTTTGCTTTGCTATAGTGCCCTAGTAAAAACGGGTCTAGGTGATAAAAACATGCCTAAGATTGCAATGGTTGTTTTTATGGACAAATCTGGTTCGCATTTTGCGCCCATTGACAGCTTCCGAAAATTTACTGATCTCGACTGCATCATTAAGTTATAGCCATCGACTTAAAATCACACCAAGAACACAGAAATGAGTAAAAAACTTTAAACAAACATGCAAACTTACGTAGTATCGGATGTCGCCGCTTACATCGTCTGGTTCGAAGCGAAACACAGCGTTCATCATCCGTCCAACAACACCGTGTCTGAGAACAAGCAAAGAATATGTAGCAATGCTTTAAACTGGCAAACAAGTGAGCCCTGCGAACTCACGTGTCAACACTGATTGACATCAGTGCTCCTGCCTGGTGCCTGAGTGCTGTGTAAGTGGTGCTATACTGATCTTCCGCTTGAAGTCCTTCCTTTGCTGTTGTCAACTGCCAAACATATTCATGCCAATTACAATGAAAGCATGTTTATGGACCTTTGGCTTGCACAACTGGCGCTAGTAATCTTTGCATTCTTGTAAAATTAACGGTATTTTGGATCAAATGTTATCGAATAATAAAAGGTGTGGTCGTGGTCGTATGGTCAAAGGTAAACCAACTGGTCAACACAACAAATGTCTAACGGCAGGAAATTAGTAATTTTCTGGACAGTTTACTTACCGTGATTTGCAGTTCCTGTGCGTCGCTGGTTCGATCAAAACTGGCCACAATCTCACCCCGCTCATCCGAATTGGATCTTTTTACAACATCACCGACTTAAAATAAAGTAACATTACTAACAACCAATTTGGAATCATGAAAAATCTACCTGTACCTGTAACGGCCACTGGAACGTCATTGATTGGTTTTCTGGTAACAGAGTCTAGAACGTTAGCCTATAAAAGTGTCAAAGTGGGTTCTTTGTTCTCAACAAATTATAAATGGTGTGTTTTTACATGCCAGGTCTACTTACCTTTACTTCATACACAATTCCTGGGTTGAAATATCGCGAGCTGCGGTCAGTGACTATTAGGTAAGGCGAACTCGTAAATCTGATGTCGGAAACAATGTCGCTCTCGTATATGCTCTCAGCGCCACCTGCAGAGGTTGTGTGGTTATCGCCAGATCAAATAAAGTCAGCGTTTGGCACTCACTAATTGCATGGGTACTCACCGGTAACGGCGACTTCCACAGTAAGGGAAGCGCCTTCAGCTACAAGATCTTCCATGGTTTCATCTTCACCCAGAGCTTCGGTTATTACTTCTGTGCTGATCTCAAAGCGTTTGCGGCCGCTGACAATTCCCGCCTTCAGGACGATACAGTTTTATATCGCATATTGCAACTTGGAAGCGTGAAAATACTTTACCCTTTGTGTAAAGCTTGACGGGTGTCGATAGATCTGCACAGTTTCGGACACTTCACTACCTCGTACAAGGTTTACAAACAAGAAGTAAGAGCCAGTCACCCTTTTGCCATAACTGTAGTCGGCGTTTATTGTTCCACTGATAAAATTGGTGGTAGGTAGAATAAAGTGTTGATCCATTTTGATCTTGACGTTAAAAGTTGGTAAAGCTGTCAAGAAACAAAACAGCCACACAGGCTTGAAGTTTGAAAGTCTTACAAAATCCTGGCACTGTCGTATTTTGTAATCAAATAATGTATATTTACATTCACATACGTTAGAAATACTTACTGTATTTGTCGATGAGGACCGTGGTTTCGCTTTTGATACCCAAGTCCTAAATTATACATAAGATCGAGGGAAATGGAGCTGTTATTCTAATAAAATTAATGCAAAAAACATATTTGTGCAAAACTTACTGGAGCAGAAACCTCTATAAACCATTTTCCGAGCAAAGGTTCTGGTGGGATTTGATATTCATGGATAATAAAATGTCCTGCAGCCGTTGTTTTCTTGGCTTTGAGAACACCTATTTTACCATGACCACCTTCTTCAAACGGCGTCTGATGGATAAATAAATGTAACTTGTCGTTTTGTACTGCCAAAATGTGAAATTCACATGAAAACATTTGTTTGCATTTTATTCAGAAATTTCTCTGAAGATGTTAGTGTTTTCAAGCTTTTGCAAAAGAATCTTGTGGCCATGTACATGTCTATTGATTCTTACCAAAACGAAGTGAAAATTTAGGCTTGTTTTACTAGTCTGCTGGTGCTAAAAATGTAAATTTTATTTGCAGTAAACACACCAAACAATCCATCATATCTGTTACATGTTGTTAATTGTTGGTTGATTTACCAAAGGACGCCTTTCAGGACAAAATAATGAACTTTGCAGCTATAGACACTTACTTTGATAATGATATCAACATCAACACCATGACTATCCATAAGGTTTTGATCGGTAAGCATGGCAATGATATTTATTTCGTCTCCTGGTCTACAAAATAATTCAATGGTTCAGTGATATGATTAAGGTCACTTGCTAATATGGTACATCTACCAATTCTGTACTTCACGGCAGCCAAACATTTGGCAATAATCCGGCATGGGGCGCATAGTGCTGAATTATTTACCGGCCGAATGCTGGTCTGGCGCGCCTGACCCATACAGATAAAACTGATCGGGATTCGTCCCCGGGGCTCCCGGGGTGTGTCCTGGGTTCAAACCTCATGAAAAACGGGTCAGGGTTGAGAATTTTTGAAACAAATTTGGATTAGGAACTATAAGTGAAAGGTAATTTTAATTGTTTTTCAAGATAATACCTTACCACAACCCAAATAGTCTCAACCGTCAGCAAGATATATTGTTTTAAATAGTGTTTGTGCTCTTTGCGCCACCCGAAAGTAACTAAATGTGTGCCACACGTAAGTTATGGTATTAGCAGTTTTACCTGGTAAATATAACATACCTGTAAGCAAGGCGATCGGTGGATACAAACAAGTATCCCGTGGTAAAATTCAGAAGAACCGGAATAGCTTCCCTAAAGTTTTCATTCGATTGCTCCACGTTGACACTTAATTCCACGTACATGTCGCCGCCGTTACTCGGTTCGATCAAGTCTTCCGGACTTATCTTGCGTAAAATTGTCATGAAAAATGTTAATGTCGCCCAAAAGTGAAATCCTGCCTTAGATTGATTGCAACGACTAAGAACAAAAACCGTCACAAAACATATCTAAAGAAACGGTAAACTCCGTTTGATGGATAGTAGCAGATATTCTTGCGCACTTTACATGACAGGGGTACACTTTTGCTATAAGCGGCCGCTTCACTGGTGCTTATTTCAACAACGATCGCGTTTTTCTGGCCGTGTTTTTTTGTCAGTAAATTTCAGTTTATGCATGAATTTCACTAAATGATCGGTCGGCAACCTTTTGCATGTGTAAAGCCAAAACCACATCTGCCTAGGCCGAAACGGACCGTAATGTTTTTTTCAAGTCTAACTCCGTTCCCTTTACTACAAATAACTAACCAATGATTTGTAATCTTCTTTGCAGTCTCATAAACTTGTGTTATAGGTTGCAGGCTATGTCACTCGCATTACAGTTGTAAGTCGGGCTGCGCTTTTCGAACCGGATGAGGGTCAGATTCGTGTCGGGTCGGGCTTAGGTTTTTTTCCAAAAAACGGGCCTGATTCGGGACTGACTTTACACTTTGTGTCAGTATTATTTTGTTCTTTGAATATATTTAAATAGCTATGTAGATAGTTGCTGGACATTACCCAGTGTCAAACAGCCCTGAAACGCCTCGTTCAAGACCAACTGTCTGTTATTTTCTATTGTGTTTGTTGTCTAGGTCTTTCCTTGTGCTTCAATGTATAGGCCGGTGAATCAAATTTTTCTGAACAGGCATCTCAAAAACAAATCGGTCCCGATTCGGTCTTCAATTTCAGGCCCGTCTACAACCCAGATGCAACAATAAATGGCAAAGTTACGTCCACAATAAACAGTCTTATTTCCAACGTCGCTTGCATCAGTAACGTAAATCATATTTATTACTTGTTAAATACTATAGCCTACAGTATATACAGATCTAACAGAAACTAGAACTATAGCAATTTACATACCTCTAAGTTAAACTCGTATGGCTGTGTCACGTCAACCCCCTCTGAAATGGATTCAGAAAATTGATAAAGCCGCCGCGGAAGAGTCTGCAAAACAACGGTGTTATGTACTTGAATGAAGCTGAAATGTTTACGCGACGGTGTGATAACACAAAAAATTCAAAAAATAACTAAAAGTAGCATTTAAGTTGTTACTTTATCGTTTCGAATATTGTCATTGCGAATTTTACCAATACTTCCTACCTGAAGGAACACTTCAACATTGGCAGTGCCGGCATATCCGTGAAAGTTGAGTACGACATTGTTTATTGCACCAACCCGAAATTCCTTGGCACCAACGAGAGTGTGGTCACGACTGCAGAACAAGTTGTAAGGTAAAAACTTCCTACACTTTGGTTGTAAACATTTTACTTGCTTAAAAACCATTATTCCCGGTTTGCTTAGTACCAACCTGGTCCACTCACCCGAATGCCCCAGTAGTGACTGCAAAAATCACCAAAAACGCGATCATCATTATTTGCTTCATATCATTGTAATTGCACCTACGCTGAAAAATTGATTGGCAGTAACTTCATTTCAATGGCCAAAAAAGGATTTAAACCCATACAGCTAATCAATATGCGCTTTTCTGAACTGCTTGCTGGTAGAAATGTTCGGAACGAACCAGCTTCAGTTAAGTTGTTCATGTTCGTCATTGCACAATCGACAAGGATAAAAAGAACAAGTAGTGTCCTATTGACGTTTTCTTCGTGCCAGCTGACTCTCAGCCAACATATATTCGATATAAGCGTACGTGATTCAACGTGCGTCATCAAAACTGTTCTAGCTAAACAATTGCAATTGAACAGTGCGACTCTTGCAGCAGCAGAAGGTTATCTACAACTTGTTGATTTGGTTTATCAACATAAATTCCATTCACATACAACTGGAATTCTAATTGATTTCAACCGCATTTGCAGGTTGTTAAATGACCACAACTTGTTAACTTCGTCGCATATGACTCTTCGTGTGAGATCTTGGCTAAAAGCTTGTCCTAAGGCTCTGACTTGTCACCTCACCGAACGACCTGACCCACATTCTTCACCAAACATTGTGATGCATTTCAAAGTTTGCAGAAGTCTTTGCGACCAAACATGAAAAGAATTACGCATTTCCCGTCTGAAATGAATTTCGTATTGCTCTGGGAACAGGAAACGCCAATTAGGGTACATACTTGTATTTTACTTTCTTTCGGCCAAACCAACAAGATTCAAAACAGGAAGGGTAAAGCTATGGAGCTTGACACTTGCAGCCCCGATGGGGTTGTGGGTGGTAGTTGAGAAGAAGAACTTTGGCAAAATGTAGAGTATCGATATGGTAAAATCCGACTAATAGAAGTTTCGATTTAACAACTTACCCTTTAGGCGCCAGTGGGTTTAGATTAGGGGTGGGCAACGTGCGACCCGAGGCCGCATGCAGCCTTTTTTGTGTTTTTTTTGTGCGGCCTGTCATCTTCTTCCAGCTATTTTTCCCAATAAGAGTGTTCAATTTAATTTTCTACTTTGATGTCAACATATAAAAGCATTGTCTGGCTTGGGTGATTTGCCCTTAGAATTCTACAGTAGGCCATTTTTCTGCTGGATCATTAATGTGGCGGATGCCTTTTGCCCTACCTATAATTGCGTGCAGCAAGCTGGCCTTGGTAGTTGGCTAACGCTAAAGGCAACACTCTTGCTGTGACGACCAATGTGAATTTTCGGTGGTTTTGCTTGCCTCGCAAGCTTTCTACAGTTTTCTTCCGGCGATTTTTATTGCCCTGTTTGTTGCGTTAGGCAATGAGAATAGGTTGTGAAATGCTGAGATCCAAATGTTTGGATCTACGTATTTGCTGCATATCTATGTTTCAGGTAATTACATGTTGGAAGTTAAAGAAAAAATGTGTTGCAGAAGAAGAAATGTGTTGCATATAATACGCTTCTTAACCCTAAACAAATACACGAGTTATGCATTCCAAACGCAAATTGATTACCGGCAACCAGCAACTAACGCCTGAATATTGTTAATGTGTGAACAGAGATCCGGCTTTAACTGATTAAAATTTGATTGACTTTCACAGTCCTTGTGCCACTAAGGTATTACGCTAGTCGCATAGTTTTACTATGTTTTACCTTTTGAAAAACAAAACGTACTTTATTGCGGCACTTTTCACAATAATTTTGTACAACAATCAAACTTGCTATATGCGACAGTCTCCTAAGTATGTCGATAACCCGCTGCCTTTAATTTATAAATTACTAGTTTTTGACTCCATTTCTTAACTTACATATGTCGCCACTAGAACCTGATATTCCGAAGCAGCCGCTTTATTAAACGTTGCTGAATAAATAAATAAATAATCGCTAAATCCTATTACTGTGTGACCAAACTGTTCAGGTCTGTCAGATCAAATTAGAGTACTTCAAGATGACTGAAAACTAAATCTAAAGAAGTCAGATTATGAGGTTTGAGAGTCTTATTTGGCCTTTTTAGTCACGTGACTCTAAACTTGGAAGCTTACCGCAGTGGTTCGCAAACTTTTAAAAAAATGTTTTTTTAACGATCCCACTGCCAATACCTTGAAGTTTTGCCGGGTTTAAGAGCTTTATGTATAAATTACATGAGCAAAACGAAAGATTATGTTGACATATAATATTTGAATACCTACTTCTTCCCATAGCAAAATACAAAAACTTTGCATACCTTTGATATAACGGAAGTTTCACAGTGCTTCAGTCCTATTAAAGGCGCCATACCAAATCAACCGGTCACCAAGCATACACACCATTTGGCAAGGCTAAAATAAAAACAATATTGCTCTAAGAAAGGAAGTTATAGAATGGTCAAAGCAAATGCCTAAACAAGCGACTTCAACGATGTGTGCATTGTTTACGTATCTGGTGTTGTTTCCACAGCATCTGGCGTTTTTATGCATTTTAAACGGACAAAATGCGTCATAGTTACGTGGCTGTGCGGGGATTTTTCAGCGTTGACGAATTTACTGATAGGCTATAGTAATTTATTCCTGCAAGTGTGTATTTGTCAAAATTTAACCCCCTCTGGAAACCCCCCCCCCCCCCCCCCCCCCCCCCCCCCCCCCCCCCCCCCCCCCCCCCCCCCCCCCCCCAAAATTCTGCCTGCGCCCATGATCTCAACTAATAAGTTTGTGACATCAAAGACAAGACAAAAAGAACATTGGGATTGTGTGCGCACAAAAGCATTTTGCGTTACTTGTGATGGACTGAACGACATTGTTCGTCAATAGATACTGTTTATTCTCAAGTCTACTTTAAATTGAACTTTTCATTAGCTCAAAGATGCATAAAATATCAATTCAGAAATTCTTCAAGCTCTTGATGGTCTCTGCAAACTTCACACACCCCTAAGATGGGACCGCGGACCTCAGCTTGAGAACCGCTGGCGCCAGCATTCATTTTCACGATGTTTCAGTTGATATCGACTGGTCCCACCAACGTTCCCTAGTCGTGTTTACCATCACTGCGCCAACCTCACATTCTTGTGAGCCCCGGTCACATAACGCTTTATAATACGGTGTAGCTGCAGCGCGTTTTGGTATCATCCACCAATTGTGCCCTTTACTGTTTTGCGCTTAATAACGTTTTAATGTTGCGCAGCTATTTCCGGCTTGGTGATTGTTTTAGTGCTATTGTGTCGCTTTTTTTTCCACCAAGCAAAATAAACTCAACTCAACATATAACACAAGCAAACAAAGTTTTCTACCTATAACTTGGTATGACTGATTCCTTCTTCGCTATAATGGCAAACTGCTATCAGACACAATCAGCTTTCAGATTGTTTTTAAAAAAGTTCTGGTTCGTATCGCCCCCCCCCCCCCCCCCCCCCCCCCCCCCCCCCCCCCCCCCCCCCCCCTTCCGAACTTGTGCTTGAGAGAAATTTAGGAATGGACAAACATAGATGGTTAGCCACATTATTAACTTCACAGCGAAAACCTTTGCATCATGGTCTGATATTGACAAAACCTTTGGCGAATTATACATAAAGTGAGAAACAAGGTAGCATATATTTCTCTATTTTGTGCGATCTTGCGTTTTTTATGCTGAGTTTTAGAATTAATTAAATGCGAAGAACAATTATGACTTGGAAATCACTGGTTAAAAGTATGGATTATAACACTAACTATCAACGTATACAAAACCCGCGCGAAATTCACTTTCACTCATTTTAGATGAAACCGTGTTTAAATTTAATACCACATATAGATCGCTGACTATTCAATGGCCAAGTCCGACTTTCCTGGATCTGCTTAATCGACGTCACGTACTTAAATGTGTCACTTTGCGATTTGCGACATGGACCTGGCCTGAACGAACAGGAATTTTTAACCGACCAGGCATCCGGAGGCTTAACAGCAATGTTTCTCAACCTGTGTTACACGCATTCACTTAACTAATCAGCCCTGGTTTCAAGCGAACTCGTTTTTTAACATGCATTTGAAATTACCAACCTAGCTGCTTTGGAAAGTATGGCAGCTGGGTGGAGAAAAATTGTTCTGTCCCTCGGTCCACCCATTCAAACACGGTTTGTTGCTTAGGTCAGCGGTTCCAAACCTATGGGTCGCGACCCCAACTTGGATCGCATGACAATTTGCCTGGGGTCGCCTAAACCAGTGTTTTCCAACCTATGAGTCGCCTAAAAATTTTGTGGGGCCGCCTGTTTTTTTTAGAGCCTACTAATACCATTGGGGTCCCCGGAATTTGACAAATGTTATCAAAGGGTCACGGAACCAGGAAAACCAGGAAGGTTGGGAACCGCTGACTTAGGTGGTAAGTCATCGTTTTTCGTATTCCCAGGTCCTTGTGTAGGTCGGTGCTAAAATATGTGATTTAAAACAGGACCTTTAGAGCGGCGTTGGTGACGAGTAAAAACGCTTCAGAAATAGGCAAATAACATTTAAAAAAATAATCTTGCTATTCGCAGTTTTTGGCGTTGATGAACTAATTTTAATTTTCATCGAATGATTATTTTGTTTAAAATACTTGAAGAGTAAACCTGCGGAATCTCTTGCTTGGTCAACTGCAGCATCATGTATTCACTTTCTAGTCACTTGAAAGTAGTCGGAAAGAGTTTGCAACGAGACAGTTAAAGATCCTATTTGATTATCTATACACAAATCACATAGCGGACAGGTTTTATGTGTTTTGCGCGAACAATTTGTGAAAACGCGTTGAATTGGAAATTAGTTCGAATCTAATACAATCGTAAGAAGATTACAAAGAGACAAAATGAAATTTGTGTGATTATAAGATATAAAGCAGATATAAAGCTTTGAGTCGGCTTTGATATTAGCCACATCCACGATTAACCATATTCCTTAGATTCTCATGCAGCATACACACTCGCTTGCGCAGGCATTTTTTGGTTCCGATGACAAAAGCTGAATCACATTCTACAGAGCTAAGTTTCCTGCATTTCCTATCAGCCTGCGCAACTTCAATAATAGCAGTCTCGTCCAAAACGTATAGATAACTGAAAAAAAATCATGTAAAGTTTACGTAGGTGAATAAAAGTCGAAATCCGATCATTATCCGCTTTAGCATAATAATTTGTTTCACCACCATAAAATAATGCTAATGAAGTCAGGCCAACAGACTACACACTGGCATTTGACAAAACAGTAGCATCTTTTGCTTGACTTTTTGACATAACTATCTCTCCTGGTTAATGACAACACTTACGAGGGTGTGCCGTCCGGTTTAGTTACCCCCCCCCCCCCCCCCCCCCCCCCCCCCCCCCCCCCCCCCCCCCCCCCCCCCCCCCCCCCCCCCCCTCCATAAATGATTAGGTTGCGACCTGGTTTGATTACATCTATATTCTGAAAAAAAAATGTTTTAAAAATTTACCAACAAGAGTAAAGGTTTGCAGGATATTGGTGATAAAAAAACATCACCATGTGCACTAGTAATATGTAGACTAACCGGCTGCTTGGTGAGCGCTAAATCACGACAATTTTCAAAGCAATCAAATCTCATTCGGAAGGTTTTTTTGCCTCTTGTAAGGTCCAAACCTAGCGAATAAAAAAATCTTTTCTATCGACACGACAGCATGTTAGAAAACAAATTGAAGGAGTATGGGAGCGTTTTCTAATCTAACACAACAAGAATAGAATAGAACTTTACCCTTCTTGGGACTATGTACAACGTTTGCATCAAATTCGACGAAGTTTGGTGGTTGGTTTTTTCGTACCTCAGTCACATACACATAAAATAAGTAACTCCTATAAAAGCAAAATTGAATAAGTTAACATTTTATTTAATTGTGTGAAATTGAAAAAGAAATCAAAAAATAATTACAAAATATTTTTTTTTGTCAAACAGAAGTTTGTGTAAAAAAGAGAAAAAGGCGTGCAGTATAAAACAGGGGCGGGGAACCTTTTTGTTTATTAAGGCACCTAAAAACCAGTGTGTTGTTTCAACACGCCGATGAGTTTTAACCACACTAACGGTGTGTCCTAAGAACACGGCAGGTGTGTTGCTACCGCTATAATCGATGTGTATTCGCTTAACTAAACGCCGCACAGGACAAACAACACGCCAGGTGCGTCGTTTCGGTAGAACTACTAACACTGAGCTTGGGCTGGCCTCTGACCTAAGAACTTCTGGTAGGTGGCGCAAAAGAGCATCGGCGTTTATGGTGCTGACTCAGCAATTATTCTTACCATAAACCCAAATTGCTGTAACAGCACATAAACGCCTATGCTCTGTAGCGTCACCTACCAGAAGTTCTCAGGTCGGGGGCCAGCCCTGTTTGTTTTGGGTGCATAGGCACCCCCTAGTGTTTTTTGTTGTGTACTTTATTTTTTCTTTGCCGCTCTTTACCTTAACCGGGTAGTAGATAGTGTGTAGTATTTTGTTTAATTGCCTCTAAGGCTTTGTTGCGTGGTATAGATTCTTTTCTGCCCTTTTTCGCCCTCTTGCGTTCTACCGTCCTTCTCCACTTCAAATTGAGGTCGTGCGGAGGGTATAGCGTACGAGAGGTCTTCTCACTCTGAGGAAAAGCCCCTGGCTACCCTCCACGGCTTGATTGCCTGTGAGGTGCCCCTTGGGTTTTCCCCTTTTGCCAATTATCCCTTTTTCGCTTGTCGCTTAATCGGCTAATTGTTTGATTAGTCGAAACCGACTTTCAAGGGTAGTCCACGCTAGTCCTTGCTTTGCTTTTGCCGCCCTTGACACACCCCACAAACACTAATATACTCCTTATACCTATCATAACATTATCATAAAATCCGAGTCAACTTGAACTATATACGTAAAAAATGGCTAATATTAACATTTCTATCGAGGAATATTATGAAGAATATAGATCGCTCCTAATACACGTCACCAACTTAGAAGACACCGAAATTTGAAAACTACTTAGACTTTTCTCCATTAGAGGGCCTCTGTCTGAATTCAAGTCTTTAATTAAAGGTGCTCGATGCATAAACAACCAAAAAGCAATCTTTAAAATCACAGTCAATGAAGAGCATGTCAACAATATAAGAACCTTACACAAATCTCTTAAAGATGGTATTTGCATTGAAGATAAAGCTAATGAAACCCGGCATTTTTTAACTTCTGAACTACCGCATAAACCGCTTACAAGGATAACACTGTACCCGGTTCCTTTAGAATTCGGCGAAAAACACTGGATGAAGGTGACAAACAAACTACAATGGGGAAAATATTACAAGCACACATTCTTGACTTAGAAAGCACACCCTGAAATTTGCAATGGCTACATGAACCTGTTCTTAGAAGATCCGCAACTCAATAATATTACATCAAACATCCAAATATCTGGACATGATATGCAGACTGCCAAACCTGGAGAGTCCTTTGGGCCCTCCTGTAAAATCTGTAAGGAAAGGGGACACTGGGCTTCTCAATGTCCTAGCAAACAAAAATGCTACAGGTGCAATCAGCCCGACCATCGCGCTATAGATTGCCCTCGTGCCCCTTTACGCAATAGTGAGGTCTCACAAAACAACAAAACAGTAATCAAAGAGCATTCTTCTACAGAGAATCAATCTGTTACTACTCCAAAACCTTTAGAAAAAACAACTAAAGAAAGTTCAAAAGCTTCTAGCAAAACGCCACAAAAACCAAGCAAGCCTTCTAAAGATTCTGATGAAGTACCAGCCACACCAAGGAAATCTCTTGCTTCTTGTGCTAAATCAGCTTTCAAGAGACTTTCTACAACCAATCGTTCTCCTGACGAACCTTTTGTAAGAAGGCTCTATCCATCTGATTCTTCTTTCTACAAAACTCCGGGGGGGGGGGGGGACTCCGGATACACCCACTTCTTCTTCTAAGTACAAACACACAGTCCATTCAAAAAGAAACGATGATTGTGACACAAGAACGGATACTCCTTTCCATATCTTTACTAACACTCAAAGAAAGTTACATTACTTTTCTGAAGGGACAAAAGAAGTAGATGACAGGAACACAAAAGCAAGCAAGAGGAGGGACAGCTCAAGCAGCAAGAAAGAAAAGAAAAAGTCTAAAAACAGAAACAGAAACGAACACTCAGATTAACTGAACTAAAACATATGCCAACATATATACTATAATATAAAAGTTGACTCGGACTTTTGTCTGATATAAACAAACACTTATCCCCAAGTACTATCTTACCTTAACCTTTCAAACCCTTTATCTCCACATTACTATAACATATATACGAAATTTAACCAACATCTTTTAGATATATACTACTTGAACTATCGAACGTAATGAAATTCAAACCATACCTACCCAAAACCTTTATTCTTTATTTAACTCACGAACTACGCTACCCTTCTATACATAGGGGGGGGGGCACTTCTTCTTCTCAGTACAAACACACAGGCCATTCAAACAGAAACGATGATTGTGACACAAGAACGGATACTCCTTTCCATATCTTTGGGGGGGGGGGGGGGGGGGGGGGGGGGGGGGGGGGGGGGGGGGGGGGGGGGGGGAAGAAAACCTGTAATCTGTCATCTTAGTGAGTATGCGTAACATATCATCGGAAAACTTATCTCGTCCTCCTACCAACAACGGGTATTAGTTTTTAAGTCTGCTTTGTAAGTAGTCTTAATTACTTTTTTTGCTTTTCACCATTTACTTTATTAAACACAAAACCCCCTTGTTTTCGCGCAAGCTACATATCTCATGTAGGGATTACCCCCTATTCCTTCTTCTATTTTTTTTAACTTGTTTGTGTATTTACAATTTTTTTCTCCTCGCCTGTTGCGTCACTGCATAGGAAGGAGACGACATGAACGGGGGGGGGGGGGGGGGGGGGGGGGGGGGGGGGGGGGGGGGGGGGGGGGGGGGGGGGGGGGGGGGGGGGGGGGGGGGGGGCTAATAGTAGTTAATTGAGTATTAATTGAAGAGTTTTAATATATGCAAGACTTTTGGAAAATGTCAAGTTGACAACAGAATGGTGTTGCAAATCTAATAAAGGGTTTGTATATTTACATATACTTGATTACCGGTACTTGTGCATGTATAAAACATATGTTCACTATTAAGTAGACCACATACCAAATAGCCATTTTAAGTGTCCACCACTTGTATTTTTTGGCAAATTATTGCAGTTTTGTTACTTTAATTTGTCGCAGAGTCCTGTACAAAACCTGATGGCGCAACTGACTTTACTGTCTATAACCGTGGTGGCCAACTTATGGCGCATGCGCCAAACGTGGCGCATTGCGTGAGTAGAAAGGGCGCATTGCCTACTTTTAATTTTTGATCGAACATTGCAAAACTGGCGAAATCAAAACAGGCTCAAAAATCTCATTAAACCAGGTAAATAAATTTGATCAAGT
The DNA here is from genome assembly GCA_003260075.1 of Phallusia mammillata. Lineage (NCBI taxonomy): Eukaryota > Metazoa > Chordata > Ascidiacea > Phlebobranchia > Ascidiidae > Phallusia > Phallusia mammillata. Next base: position 14,291 of record QLIY01001268.1, on the reverse strand, counting down.
TTATCAGAGTTATTTTTTACTTAATAGTTCTTATTTCTTATTACTATCCTTTTCATGCAAAAGTTGTTTCTTTCTCTTTCTCTCTATATACAAGAAGTAGTCATAGAAGGTGGGGTTACGAGACATTTATGGTGCATCCAACACAGTATGTTAAAAGTTTGCGAATGGTATGTAGAAGGTTGGCCACCCCTGGTCTATAACATGAATTATTGAACAACCAAGGGAATTCTTTGATGGAAGTAATTCTGTTACAAAGGCATTAAACCCAATGTTTATGGCTGAGTTGCTAACAAGTAAACATGTTTGAGGTAGTTAGACTTAAGAAAATACTTTTTTTTTCTTTGTGCAATACCATATTATTCTAGTGTTCTTGTTGATGGATACATTGCTTTGTTTGTAGACAATCAACATTAAGGGACACTTAATATCACTTGCTACCAGAATCATCAAGGGACATTTTGTGTGAGTATGATTGTCTTTTGAGTAATCGGTCTCTTTGTCCAGTATTTTTTTTTACATATGGTGTTTACTGTTTTGCAGATGGTAAACGTAGGGGGGGGGGGGGGGGGGGGGGGGGGGGGGGGGGGGGGGGGGGGGGGGGGGGGGGGGGGGGGGGGGGGGGGGGGGGGGGGGGGGGGGGGGGGGGGAGGGAAACCTTTGTATAATCATTTGCTGGCTGAGTGAAAGGAAATTGATAGGCCTACAAAAGAAACAAATGTTGTCATCTTTGAAACACTGGTATTTTGATTGGATCTTATAGGACCTCCAGCAAACTTTGTTTTCATATAAATCAACCATTACAATCATATTAACCTTCAGTAAAACCAGTGGCGGCTCGTGGCGGGGGGGGGGGGGGGGGGGGGGGGGGGGGGGGGGGGGGGGGGGGGGGGGGGGGGGGGGGGGGGGGGGGGGGGGGGGGGGGGGGGGGGGGGGGGGGGGGGTTATAAAAATCTTGATTGGCAACTCCATTGTGACGTAATGTTTGTTAAGCAATAATGTACACGAGTGGAAACAGCAGACGGTATTATTGGGGAATTTTGTTTGCTTGCCCAGCGACGGACCAAACTGAATAACATGCAGTAATAATGTGGCACAAAACACACTTGACAAAGACTAGAGACGAATCGGTTGTAAATACGGTAAAGCACAGCAAAAGTATATAGAAAAAAAATATTAATACATTGGTCGAAAAAGGTCGAAGCAATTGGAAAACATTTAAGTAAAACTGGTTATAACAATGACTAATAACTAACACACTTGCTATTCAGTCATTAATATGGTCATGTATCATTTAAGTACCTTATACCCACAGTCAGCATTTTCAACATATTCTATGTATGACACTTCACAGATTATAATTGCCTAGGGTTGCCATATTTTATGAAACACAATCCCTGACAAAATTTATGTCGATTGCGTGAACCCAGTTTTTCTCAAACTTTAAGTCTGAATGTGTTGACGTAAGTCTGAGAGTGTATTTCAGAAAAACGAAAGTTGATTGCAGGATTTTAGCTAGTTATGCAAAATTGCGCATAACAATGATCCAAATCTGACATCACAGACAGGACAAAAACATTACAATTGTGCGCGAACAATTGCATTTTTGTTAGTTGTCATGCAATAAAGCCTATTGTTTAACAATGGAGACGGTCGATTCTCACTTGAACTTTGATTTCAACTTATCCAGTTGCACAAACTGACGCCAAATAAGGATATAGAATTACTTCCACCTTTTCGAGGTCCCCGCAAAATGCCCTAAAGGACNTATAGAATTACTTCCACTTTTTCGAGGTCCCCGCAAAATGCCCTAAAGGACTGCGGACCCCAGTTTGAAAACCGCTGCGTTGATCATTTTTGCGATCCAAACACTTCTATTCCGGAATAAATTAGAATATTGGGAAGTCACACGGACAGCGACACGAGAAAACGTTACATACGATACTNCCGGCCCGCGTGAAGCTTTTGAGCTGCCCGCGAACGAATTCCCAATGCTTCATGTATCCGGCCCGCGACCGCATTAAAAATTCGTAGTTTATTCTTCATCGGCCGAATGGAATTTATGTGTTATGCCTTGTTTATGACGTCAAACACAAAATTGTTTACTCATAGATGTTTGGCCATTATTAAGTACAATGGAAATGTGTCGTAATATAGCAACAATCCCAGGTGATATAAAGCAACTTGACGAAACATTTTTAAATGTTTCCGAACCATGATAAACGTTCGTGTTCCGCATTATTATTATTTCCCAATTTGATACTTGTGGTTGCACGCATTAGTGACGTCATATTTTACGTCCGCCACCTTGCATTTTTATACTTGGTGCCTATGGCGGCCCGCACCCACAATATCATTACTTTTCTGGCCCGCGCATGCTAAAAGGTTGGTATAGACGCAGTAATGTTGTATCTATCTACTAGAAACTTTCTCCGTTGGTACATTAATTTTATAATATATACAAACATTTTTTCTTGAATCCCGGACTTTTAGTTGCATTTTAACATTTCTCCCTGACGCAGATTTAAACTCTAATTTCCCGGACATGTCAGGGAAAATCCGGACGAATGGCAACCCTATAATTGCCTAAATAACAAACTAGCCATAAAGCTTTTTATTTGTATCATAACTGACAAATTTAACAAGCACGTTACCTGTATGTCACAACTTTTTTATTTTATCTTTTCTTAATTTCCGTGTACAACTATTAATTGTTTTTAAGTTTCTTAACTGCTATACTTGCTGCTTTATTTGGTGGCAAATAGCTTATAATTCCTTTTTTGGTGCAAAACTCTCCAAGCATTGAAAATTGCAACACTCTCACTTAAATTTAAACATATTATTAAACCTTGTGCTTTTATTTGGCAACCAAAATGAATCATAAAGTTATAGTTTAAGCAAAATAATCGATAGCTTCTTCCTTGATTTCCGAATGACAACTAAGAAACTTTTTCTATTTGCTATCACTGCAAGTGCAAGTCTTTTGGAAATAATGGTGTTCCTTAGAAAAGTTTGCATCCTTTCAGTGTTGACAAGAACCGTTTTGCCTTTGAGAGACTCATGGAAATTGCTGGCTAACTGGCTTTTCTTTTTAAAAGTTTCAGTAACTTTTCTAACAACAGGATATGCTTGGCGGTCACTACTATCTCCCCTGTAGAATGGTCATTCGTAAGAAACATTTCCCATCAAGCAACTTAGCAGCTACTGTTTAGAGAAACAGTACATGTCCATTATATCAATACACAAGATTGTACTTGGTTGCAAATAGGCCTACTGTCCACATGGTGTGTTAAGAAACCAAAAATTGAAATTGTCATCACTAAAGTATTTCAAAATTCCTGTTGCTTGTGCAATTGTTTGTTCTGCATTAAACATTGCCGGAATTTTAGTGAGGCATTTAACTTCACAGTCACAAAGCTATTTTTTCTTTGTTAGCATTCTAGTTGTTGCCTATTCCTGATGACATATTTGGAATAGCAGATGTTTTATTCCAGTTTTTAAAACTTTTTTTCAGGTTTTTATTATAAAGGTTAATCTTGATTTTTCAAACGGTTATATGACCTTTTTTTCTTTTTCAAGGTGGTAGATACACTTTTTAATTCAATGGTCACTGCAAAAACTGAAGCCCACTTACAGTCATTTTAAAAATCCACGACTAACCTTCAAACAAATAAATTAAAAGTGGAAAAATAATTAGTTAACTGTACTCACTGTCGAACTTATGAATATAGCAAACGGGTTCGGTTTTGTAGCACAGTAAACCCGGAACAAACAACACAACTACAGGCCGGTTCACACGCTGCGTGATTGGTTGAGCTGAGCGAGCCGCAGCACCCTGTCGCCTATTTCGTACGGCTTGTAGCTTTTCCAAATGCGCATGCGCACAAGTGCAAAACGTCACGATTAGTCATGAAACTGGAGCTGCAGTTCCACCATAGATAACATATTGATGCCATAATTGATCTAAGGCCAGCTTGTGACATCACAGACGTGTTTAAGACGTTCGGTTATGCGTAAACAATTGCAAGACAAGTAAGATTGTAGAACATACGGAAATCGCTTCGTGTACCATAACGGGACCATTTGGCTCTAGTTTGAAACCGCTGCCCTAGAACTAATCAAATAGTATTGTGGAATTAAAGTCAAAAAATACGTTTCTGTCTATTTTTTAGCGCCTGGTGCAGTTTGTAACATTAACATCCTAAATTTTATTCTGACGTCGAAAGCCGCACTTAATGTCCTAAAAGGCCGTAGGTTCCCCACCCCTGGTATAAAGTAATACAATACTAGCCTTTCGCAAGCCTTGACCATGGAGTCATGACAACCAACTTTCGGATCTCTCATGCAAGTTTCCTCCCAATCAGCGCAGCGTCTTTTCCTAAAAACTCAGAAAACGTTCGTTTTTAACTGCCAATATTTTATCGCTTTTATAACAGTGTTGTATTCGCTCACAGGAACTGTGAAAATGCTATATACAACGGTTGATTCTAAACCTAGGTTTATACACTGGGTTTTGGAATATTTTTTTAACTGACATTCGCGCTTATTCTTGCATTTGTTAATGCTTTTACTGGTGTTCAAATTCATTCATTTGAGAATACCTACGCGATCTTGAAACCGCGCAAAACGGCTTCAGTGCACACACAAAACATCGCATATCTTTTGTTACAGAACAGGTGGAACGGTGAACTTTCACATCTGTACTAAGTTGAGCATGCAGAATTTCAAAATGCAAAAAAACTGCGGCAAAACCTTAAAAATTGCATTTGAATTTTGGGTCGAAATCTCCCGATTTTAGTAACTTTCAGTCGTTTTAAGCGGTTTTCCAGGATCGCGTAGGTTTTATGAATGACAAAATAGGTTTTTGCCGAAACGTTCTGTTTTACACAAATATGTTGGCTTGTTTGTTTCTAGTTAGGAAATATGAATTGGGTACATAAGTATGTTACGTGTAACAAATTGATGTGGCAATTTTACGTATTGAAAAGCTTTGCAAATATTTGCAGGTGTATGATAATAAACAATCTGTACCTGTTATTAGCATACGGAAGTATGATGCACTTTGTGTCCGTTGCGACTTCTTCACGAGTCCTAAACATCATATTTTAGGAAAATGGCAGAAACCAAAGTCAGACTTACAATATTTGGTAGAAGCGTGTTTTTTACGTTGGCCATTCCAATGCAAAAGCGAAAACAGTTAAAGTTAAGAAAAAGGTTTACTGTGACGAAGAGAGATCGCCACAACACTAGTTTTACAAGTGGGTAAGGCCAAATAACCTTACCACTAAACAAGTTTGCTTTTGCTTTGTCAGTTTATCCTATAGTTTACTTTGTTCTATTGTAGAAGAGTTGTAGGTACGGGCAGGGCATTTCGGGCCGGGTTCGGGCTTAGATTTTTTTCTTTTCAAAAACGGTCTTGATTCGGGCCTGACTTTACACTCTGTGTCACTATTTTTTTTAAATAAATTTCACTAGCTAATGCCTTGTTCAAGACCAATCGTCTATTATTGTTCGTTGTCTTGGTCTTTTCTGAGGCAATCAAACTTTCGGGCCTAAACGGGCTTCTCAAAAACGAGTCGGGTCCGGGTCGGATTTCGGGCTTGTACTTTCGGGTTCCGGCCGGGTTCGAGCTCCAATTTCAGGCCCGTTTACAACGCTGTATTGTAGTACAAATAACCACAATGGTATAGCGTCACATTAGGCAATATAAGTAAATTAAATAAAAAATGTCTGTTAAATCAATTTCCTATAGGAAATTCCTATAGGAAATAGTATCATTAACTTTTTAAAATATTTAATCTTTTAATGTAAAACGCAGTAACCTTTTTCTTTAATTAAGATATGATTTGTACCCATTGTCACCTGCACTTTGGGCATCCTCCTTCCGCACATTTGCAAATCCGTTGCGACCTTTCTGCAGCGTTGTTGCAAGCTACTCGAAGTTCAACGCGATCGTCCAGTGCGTAGAATTTTGAACATGAAATCTAAGTGCAAAATTCAAGTCAGTTACGAAAATACCTTCCTTGACACCCTATGTTAGGATACGTTCACTTTTTTAATGTTACGTTTACTTTGAGTTACTTTTTCTTTCATAGTTTCTAAATACAACAAAATGTGCTGGATGCTGACCACTTTGCAGAACAAATTCAAAAATGCATACAAGTGAAATAGACTCATAATGAAATTGCTGGAAGAGCGACATATTGGTTAATACATTAATTATTCCCGGAAGCAACAGTTTAAACAAGTGAAACAGGTTTAATCATTTTGTACGTTACTTGGGGGAGGAATTTTTAACTCAGTCATAAGTACAAAATTTCACCAAATTTCTTTAAAAAAGGACTACTTAAAATATAGATGACGCTTTATACCTTTGTAGTTGCTCCTAGTGGCCCAAGTTTATTCCACCCCTCCCAATTACCCATGTAAAGTTTAGAGCCCCCTTCATTATTACGAACCCCCAACTCGTTTCAAAGAACAGCAGCAGCTTTTTTGTGGCTGTTTGCCCACCAACAAAAAGTATCAGCAACTTCACCACATAATGAATTTATTTAGGTTTTTTAGTGCAATTTCTTTGTAACGCCTCATTGGACTGAACACTGAATCATTTAAAAAAACAAGCTACCGTAAATTAACACCTTGGAAATCGTTTGATAAACTGCATCGTTCAGTGTATTGTAGGGCTACTCAAACTTTCTTGCTCTGCGACCCCATATTAAACCAGAAATTTCAACGCGACCTCTTGGTCGGTGTGATGTAAAGAAATACTTATATTATATATATATCATCAAATGGCGCCGAAAAAGCCTAAATAAATTTCTAACTTGATACGCAAATTGACAGTCTTAGTTAAGCATAGGCACAAAAAAGTCTGGCGCATATGGCTACTAGGCTAGTTATACGCTTTTAAGTTCCACAAAATGAGTATATAGCAGTTTAAAAATCCAAATTTTTGGCAAAAGAGTTTTTCTTCACGTCACGGCCGCCAGGATATTTATTTTATAAACAGGTTCACGGCCGCATAAACTCGTCTCTGCACAGCCTCAGGATGCGCACCCCTGTTATAGCCTATACACGGGAATGATGTTTAAACAATAAATGTACGCACTTACGCCATTTATTGTGACTGTCATCCCCCCCCCCCCCCCCCCCCCCCCCCCCCCCCCCCCCCCCCCCCCCCCCCCCCCCCCCCCCCCCCCCCCCCCCCCCCCCCCCCCCCCCCCCCCCCCTTTTGGGGGTCGCGACCCACAGTTTGAGAAGCCCTGGTCAGAGTCATAAAAATGAACAGTTTGAAATAATGTTAATTTGGAACACGTTGCTGTGGCGTTTGATTCGGCAATGTTTACGAAATGTTTCGTCAAGTTGTTGTTTCTTCTTATCACCTGAGATAACCATTTACACATTTTCATTGTACACAATAATGACCTATTTTAGCAAACGTTTCTTTTTTTGACAAACATATTTTAGCAAACGTTTCTTTTTTTGACATCATAAACAAGGCACTAATCAAACATGTTGCAGTTTGAAAGCACCTTTGTTGCCTTTTTGCCAGCACGCTTGTTTCAAAGAAAAATTGTTCCTATTTTTCCGATGTTTCATACGATACCGCTACTGACAAACAAAATGTCCAAGCTATGCGTGTCACACTCGCAATTATTGGAAAAATGGAACATTGTCAATTTTACCTCGGGATTGTAGTAATCGTAGACTGTTATGGCAGCTGGCTGAGGGTTTTTTATGATACTTTCTTGTCTCAGGTCGAAGGATAAAACCGTGGCTTCCTGGTTGATTGCACTTAGG
>QLIY01001267.1:0-45184 GCA_003260075.1 Phallusia mammillata | reverse complement strand
ATGTGGCCCGCGCGAATTATTTTTAGACTTATCCGGCCCGCAGTCAAAGAAGTTTGGTGACCCCTGCCTTAACCCAAGCAATAAGTACAGCGCTTAATGCCAGCGTAAGAAAGTTTGTGCATGTAGCAGTGACTTACGTTAAAATTGAGCAAAAATAACTTCGCGTAGCACAGTAAATTGCTGCTGTTGTTGAAGCCAACTGAACAGGTTATCCATTATAAGATATTTCCGTTTTGTTGGTGAAATAACGAGTCCGAGTCCGAGTCCGAGTCGAGTCTCTGCTAAGACGAGTCCAAGTCGAGTCTTTTCACAACTGAGACTCGAGTCAAGTCAAGTCTTTAAAAAAGGTGACTCGAGTCGAGTCACTGACTCGAGTCTCCCCATCACTGGCGAAATGTCACTTAGGCAAATCGACAAACTTCAAAATTACAGTCGACAACTAAGGTTTATTTAGAAATACGACGGAACCTCAGTTGTCGATTTAGAGTTTAGATCGAATATTTAAAATTTCAACACTGACAAAAAAAACTTACTATCCATCCTGGTAGATCAATTGTAAAATCACAATATACATCGAGAGATTTGCTGCGGTCATGGAACGGATAAATGGGGTAAACTCCACTTTCAGTCACACCGCTTTTCCAAATTTCCTCACAAGTCGTGTTTTTAAGGCGATCTTTAAACAAAAGTGTTAATTTAAAGGTTTGGTTGATTTAATGCAAAAAAATTTTGTGATGTCGACGTTGTCATGCATAAATCATCTTTTTTTGGCTGGAACTAGTATTTTAATGTGCTTGTTTATAGTTACAGAAAGCAATAAATATTGCGCTTTAATAAAAGGTTTAAAACAACTTAGTGTCCTGTAATAGGCAAAATGTTACTATATCTGCTTAAACCTCTTTGTTCTTGCCTTCTAATCCATTAAGTCGTTCTTGCATAACATCATGTTGTTCTTGTATTTCATCAAGCCTTTCCTGCATAACCATCACCACCTTTTCAAGATTGTTTAAATCCTCATAGCTACACGACTGCAGCTCATTTAAAGTGTAATTAGACACTTCTGTTGTCATCGTTTCTTCTGCCAAAGACACGCCGATTAGGGCGAACCAAACTGCTAGAATTTGTACATAACCCATCGCGTATTCTGTCAAAGTAAAAAAATCTGATCATTTTGATAAGAAACTACTGCTAGCATGGCGCAACGACAGACTTTCTGCCAATGTGTGAAGTGTTTTTGAACTTTGGTTTGCGATCTGATGTGTACATAGCCATAACAGAATTACCTCCCGCACGTATACCAAGTGGAAGTATCTATGCAGTGGCAAAAAGGAAAATATTTTTAAGCATTTCATGACGTACCAACTTTTTTTATTAACTTATTTCTCACAACGTAACATTCGAGAAATGTTGTTTGAAATTTCCAATTTTCACGATGTATATGGGGTATTTGTTTCTATGATGTTTACAACTACTTTTGCAGTGGATTTGGACTCCCCCTGCAGTGTATATGTGGCAATTCATTCCTATTTATGTATGCTTCCGCCAGTAATAAACTCGCGACCTAGAGAAACCATTTGGAAATTTTGAAGTAGGTAATAACGACGTGTCAATATTTGACTGTGATTGAGGTGTTTTGTAACTGCTTTTATGATTGAATTTTGGTCCTTTTGTGGTGAAGTTTGAAAGTTGTTTGTTTGTTGCGTTAGTTATTATCAATAAACTGAGGTCAAAGTTTCATTGCTCTATGGGTGTCGGGTTAACGTGACGGTGTTAAAATATTGAAAAACAACCTTTTTGCGTAATGGTTATGGTAGGTTCCTTGCAGTTGCTATCATTGTTTTAATATAAAGATTTTTTATTGGCCCACAAATAAACAAGTTGTTTAAATGGATTACATTCTTGTCATTGTGAATAATTGTGTATTAGCTGTAATTTGGTGGGACCAAAATCTACAATCCATTGTTGGTAATTTTTGGTTTTAGTTTCATACTTTGTTTAAAAATTGAATATCCGTTGTCGAGCGAAATAAATCAAATGCTCTGTTCTAAAGCAATAAAACAATCTGATGCGTTTTGTGTTTTATGCACGTATAACTTCAGCCTTCTACATACTTTCACTGTAGCACTGGTCTGTCACGATTCGCTATCCATATATGATAACGGACAACCCCTGCATTTGAAACTCCAACATCTGAATTAGTTTCTACACGTTCTACTTTTGTTTGTTTGTAAGTTGAGCTTTGTTTCTAGTGCCTCTTTCTTTTTTTGTCTGATTATTACATGGTTGGGACAAATCAAAAGTTTCTTAGAGTTCTAACTGACATAGCTACTGTACTGAAAGCTTGTTGGTTTTTTTTGCTTTAAATCGCATTCATACACCGCGTTTTAGTTTGGCCCAAGACTGTGATTTACCCACTTTTTCCTCCAAGCGAAAGGTCCGACGAATTCAAGCGAACTGTTGTCGTCCATATAAGATTGAAGTGCGTTCCATCGAAAAAATCGTCAGACGGTTATTAATCGGTCATTTAGCTTGGTTTACTGCGCTCTTTTAATAGTTGATTTAGGATCCTGTTGTGGTAAATTTTGAAACTGTTTGTCTAAGACAGCGGTTCTCAACCAGTGGGATTTAGGTGGCCCACAGACCAATAAGAAAAAGCTTTTTTTTTAAAAAGAGAATTTACTTTTATTTGTGCCACAATACTCAATTTTACAAGAACAATGGCTTGGGAGGAATTGAAAAGGGATGTAAATCTATTTCAATTATTCTATTTACGACATAAAGTTGCTTTGAGTTTCTGCAACACTTTATGTTTATGATGTAATAAACTACTTTGTGATTACAATAAAGCCAGATAACATCAACTGTCCAATTACTCGGTCATAATTGAAAGTGCTTGATTAAAAGAGGGGAAAGCAGAGCCACTGGTTTTGGGGAAAGTACTCTTTTACACTTTGGGAAAGTGCTCTTTTAATTTTTTTGGCATTGAGTTATTTTAAACTTCTACATGTGCGTGATGTTCAGCAGCAAGCATCCCACTAATGCACGATGGAATAAATAATTAAATTGGTTTAAAATATGTTTTCCAGTTTTTTTTTAACCTCATTTATAGTTTTTTTTCTTGTATAAAAGTTTACTGGGCCACAGCATTTTTGTGCAACAAAAATGGGCCACGAAAGAAAAAAGGTCGAGAACCACTGGTCTAAGAGATGGACTTTTGTGGAAGGTTTTGTCGTAACCGTTGTCGTAAAGNTACTTTTGTGGAAGTTTTTGGTTACCGTTGTCGTAAAGTTTTGATGCTCTTTGTTACATGGCAATTACTGGGAAACGTTTGGGTAAACAGACAATATTGAATGGTTTAATCACGTTCACAAACGGCACAAAAATATTTTGTCGATGGGACTTTTACAACTAGTTTTACGGTAGGGTTAGTACCGTGTTTGCACTTGCGTCGATTGAGCGGTAAAATGTGCTTTTCAACAACAGGCCAACTGAAGTTTAACTAATACCGTTTGTGGCGAATCTGAGCGAACGAGAAAGTTTAGTTGCTCAGGAAAAAGTTTTGTAAATATTTCTCTTTCCGATATTTCACCGTTTGGTTTATGGTTTTTGAAAGGCAAATTTTTGTCGCAAACCCCCCCCCCTCAGAGTACACGAGCGTTAGCTGTTAAGGAACTTCCGATAGTCAGTCCACAACTTTTGCGTACCCGTGAAAACCGGTACGTGACATCCACTTTAAAACAATTCAATTGGGTCAATTGTAACCAAGCAAAAATATGTAATAAAATGCTTTCTGCAAACTTGTCCTATGGAGTTATGGAGCCTAAATATATTCACACACCGTTACTGTTTGGTTTAAACCGCATTTATCCAACGTTTTTTCGTTTTGTTTTTGGCCCAAGACTGTGATTTACCCACTTTGTGATTTACCCACTTTTTTTTAATTTAGGCTGTTGTCGTCCATATATGACTGAAGTACGTTCCATCGATAAAAAATCGGCAAACGGTTATTAATCGATCATTTAGCTTGGTTTACCGCGCTCTTTTAATAGTTGATTTAGGATCCTGTTGTGGTAAATTTTGAAACTCATTGTCTGTAAATGTACTTTTGTGGAAGTTTTTGGTTACCGTTGTCGTAAAGTTTTGATGCTCTTTGTTACATGGCAGTTACTGGGCTGTTATACAAGCTAATGGAAATGTTTGGGTAAACAGACAAAATTTATTAGTTTAATCACGTTCACAAACGGCTAAAAAATATTTGCCCATGGGAATTTCACAACTCGTTTTACGGTAGGGTTGGTACCGTTGTAAAGTTTGTATGTGCTTAGATTGAGCGGTAAAATCTTTTCAACAAACTGGTCAACTGAAGTTTTATCAAAGTAATGCAGTTTGTGACGAAGCTGAGCGAACGAAAAAGTTTAATTGCTCCTGAAAAAGTCTTGTAAATATTTCTCTTTCCGATATTTCACCATTTGGTTGATGGTTTTTGAAAGGTAAATTTCGCAAAGCACTCTTTTTCGACTAACACAATCTATTTATTCAAACTTTCTGTTTACTGTAGTATTTTTAAACCACTTGTGCTATGCCAAGGCTTTTTATCTTGCTGTCGCTTTGTTTAAAAAAACTTTGCCTCTGTAAACTAGAGTCGTCTAAATTTGTTTCCGGTCAATGCAAGTTTTCTTGCTTGCACTAATTGGTTGTACTTTTTCGTGTCCACATTACAACTTTAGCAATAACTACTATAAAAATGTTAAAAACATAATTTTCTTGTAATACTAACAATAGCAATAATACGGTTTCCTTTACGTTAAGCGATTCGTGTTTCTTCTAGAGGTGTAAAGCTTCAATTTTTATAAAGTCAGTTGCCATTCCTTCGAACAGCACATTTGGTATTGTGCCGTACTGTGTTGGAATACTGTACTAACTCCCCATCACCAGGTTGTACTTTTACCCATTGTTGCCTCCAAGCGGCTGGAATTAGATGCGCGTTTTCCTTGTTAAACTTTTTATCAAATACTTTTCGATAGTAAAGTTCTTCTTTCGTCTGAGGGGTGTTGTGGGGAAAGTTGCTTGTTGCCTTTTTGACGTCTGTATCTCTTATCTTAAACGAAAAAGTTAATGTTGAGATCAGATGTGTACAAGTCTGTCAGGTTTTTTATTAGTTTGAAAAACCATTTGCTGCGTTTTTATTGTCAATAAGTTTTCATGTGACAGTTAACAAACAATCTTTCATTTTGGCATATTCAACTTTTTCGTGAGTTTTACCGGAATTAAGAGTGGCCGTCCTTAAATCGTTAAAGCCTTTACAAAATATATTTTGTTTTCGTTAGACACCTTTTTAACAGCAATAAGGACATGTTATTTGTAGTGCAGCCATAAAATCTCTCCCTCACAAACGCGAATACAAAAGTACCTCCACCAGTGACTTTCGGAGATAGTCATAGCAATGGTTTTCATTTGACCCCATTCCGTCTCCGAACCCTTCTCCCCCCCCCCTTACTACAGTATTTAAACCACTTTGTTCTACCAAGGCAATATGCTGGCGCTTTGTTTAAAATAGTTTGTAATCTAGAGGCGTCCTAATTTTATTTCCGATGAATTCCACGTAGACTGTAATTCAGCCTAAACACAGCGGAACCAATAACTTGGTGCAAACAGATTAAATAGGACTAATATTTTTCAAAAAGTATGTGTAGTGGAAATGACTACAGGCAAGCTTACTTGCTTGTGCTAATTGGTTATACTCTTCCATGTCCATTTTAATAAAAAATCTTTAGCAATAAATACTATAAAAATGCTAAAAAAATAATATTTTTGCAGTAGTAACAACAGCAATAATACGGTTTACTTTACGTTTAGCGATTCGTTTTCCTTCTAGTAGTATAGGGCTTGATTCTAGAAAGAGTCAGTTGTCATTTCGTCAAACAGCACTTATGGTACTTTGAAGTATTGTGTTGGAATACTGTACTAACTCCCCATCACCAGGTTGCAATTTTACCCACTGTTGCCTCCAAGCGGCGGGAATTAGATGCGCGTTTTCCTTTTCAAACTTTTCATTAAATATTTTTCGATAGTAAATTTCTTCTTTCGTCTGAGGGGTGTTGTGGGGAAAGTTGCTTGTTGCCTTTTTAACGTCTGTATCTGTTATCTACAACGAAAAAGTTTAAATCAGATGTGTACAAGCCGGTCAATTATTTCATTAGCTCCAAACTCATTTGCTGTGTTTCTTGTAGTCAACTGTTTTAACATGACTGTTAACAAATAATCTTTCATTTTGGCATATTCAACTTTTGTCTTGCTTCGCGGAGATTACCCCCCCCCCCCCCCCCTCGTTTTAGCTATTACAAAATCCCCCCTTACAAACACAAACACATTGGTACCTCAACCAGTGACTTTCGGAGATAGCCATAGCAATGTTTTTCATTTGACCCCATTCCATCTCCAAACCCTTCCTTTTCTCTCCACAATATAAAATTCGGAATAATGTTCATCTCTTGAAACGCCAATCGTATTGGATATTTAGCGTGACCTTTCTAAAACCATAATTTGTGTTTCATTGTTTTTGTTTCATAAGTCTATTAGGTGCACAATTTGAATTATAACTTTATTTCTTGCATTCACTTACATTCGGGCAACGCATTTCTTGTGGCAGCGATAAGTAGTATGACGAAAATGCATGATCCAGAAAAGGGACTCTTACTTCTAAACCATGCGAGGAAGTGCATTTGTCTGTTCTTAGTACATCGTACAAGTGAATGTTTTCCAAGAGCCGCCTACAAAATCTGATATGAATTTCTGGTCACGTAATTGCAGTATACTACTCCTATGTCACTAAGCCTAGTATACTACTAGTATGTATTACCTGCTCTCTTTGTCTCCCTCACTTGGCGAAGGCTGGCTGTGAAAGTAGTTATAACCTTGTGCGAGCTCGTCAGCGCCCTCTCCTGACAAGATTACCACCACGTCGGTGTGTTGACTAACGTATTTTGACAACAGGTACATTGCTATGTACAAAAAGGTTGTTTGTTTTGTGTTTTGCGGCTAGTTAGTCATTTAGGTAAACTCACGAACTGAAGGCCTCAATGTGTTCGCGTCATACGTTTCCGTTGCAAATATGACGTCATCAATAGCTTGTACTGCGTCTTCATGGGATATGATATACTCATGGTGATCGCTACCAATGTGTTTGGCAACCTCCAAAAAATAACGTTTCCCCCCCCCCCCCCCCCCCCCTTGGCAACCTCCAAAAAAGAACGTTTTGCTGTACTATATCGTGTAAAATTTGGGGATACAATAAAGACTAATTACTTTTCTGGCTTGAACAAGGTCCGTACTAGAGTTGAAACCGATTGAAAATGTGGTTAGTTTTTCTGCACCTTCAGCCTTAAGTTTTAGCGCTGCGATTCCAGCGACCAATGATGAGTCTAGACCACCTAGAATGCCAGACATAGTTTGTACATTATGGTCAATCATCAGATAGTTAATCATACCCGATAAAAATACTCCAACTTTTCTGTCCGACATCATTCTCTTCTCGACAGCATTAGTCAACAAAACTCGTATATTTTGAAGCACCGAAGAAAGCGAAGAATTTTCTGCATTAAAATTGTTGTTGTTTTGCCTTCCAATGTTATTGAAGGTTATGCATTGCACAATAATATAAAAAACCTGCCCATTATTAACTTTTCAAGCAGGTATTTGGCACTATACAACTTACCTTTTAGACACAGGTTCTGATACTTGATATACACCGGTGTTTTACAAATATTATGATATTTTTCTCGTTTTTCTTCGGTTACTTGACATTTCAAATTGATCTGGAACTCAGCATAATGTGCTGGTGGAAACCATTGAATCTGCTTGCCTTCGACATCTACATCCATTAGCCCTAAATAGAAAAATTTCTACATTTAAGTTAGGAGATAAGCAAACAAGTCATTTTAGTGGCAAATCAGGGCACTGCAAAAACCAGTATTTTAGTCGTCGCGCTAATTCATACGCAGTAGCTGTTTCTAACCAATATAAGGCAGAGATTTAACAAATTCCAGAACCATCATTATTTTGTGCCCTAATTCTGTTTATAACTTAGTTACAACTATGTTTGTTTAGTGTGCTTGATACTCAATTTTCAACTTAGCCCCCCCCCCCGTCGCGCTAATTCATACGCAGTAGCTGTTTCTAACCAATATAAGGCACAGATTTAAAAAATTCCAGAAACATCATTATTTTGTGCCCTAATTCTGTTTATAACTTAGTTACAACTACGTTTGTTTAGTGTGCTTGATACTCAATTTTCAATTTATTACTTTAAACTAAGTTAGTTAAAACTTAATGCTGAGAAAATGCCAACCTTTCAATTCTGAGCAAACTCCCAACATTTCTTCAGTCATGAAGTAATACATAGGCCGAACACCGTAGAGGTCACGTGACAAGTATATTTTTCTTTCCGTGACATCGAGAATGATAAAAGCAAAAACTCCGTCAAGTAGACTACAAGTGTCCTGTGTAAATTTGTTGTGTTGTTGTGTTTTTCTGCTTAGCTTATTTGTACATAAGTGAAGCTAACTAAACTATGTCGGAATGTTTAACATGATGTATGTAGGAAAAAAATATGTATAGGCCTACACAAAGACAATTGTGCGAAGCTCACCTTAATTCCTAGTTTTTTGTATAAATGAAGGATAACTTCGCAATCTGAATCGGTTTCTGGGTCGATGTTGAATTGATGTAATAACTGTTTTAAAATGTTTGGGTAATTTAGTGTTTGGTTACTTTAGTAGTGTTTTAAACTTAAAGATTTGCATCAATGTGTAAACCGTTTTGTAGTTGTAGATTTCTCCATTGCAAAGCAGCGTCACCTCTGGAAACTTTGATAATCTCATCGGCTACACAAACAGTAAGTAATATTTATATGATATAGCTCCTTAAATATTTCCAACCTGTTTGCCGTTGCTTTCATGTCCAACGATTCGCAATCGGTAAAACGCCAAACTGCACAGAATATTCTCGAACGTTTCAAATGTGGAACAATCTGGCCCGCGATGGGCAATGCGATCTGCGCATGCGCGGTAAGCATTACTGTTTTTGGAACCAAACAACCCCCAGATCCCACACATAATACACAGATTTTATGCTGCACT
Organism: Phallusia mammillata; assembly: GCA_003260075.1. Classification (NCBI taxonomy): domain Eukaryota; kingdom Metazoa; phylum Chordata; class Ascidiacea; order Phlebobranchia; family Ascidiidae; genus Phallusia; species Phallusia mammillata. Next base: position 36,047 of record QLIY01001267.1, on the reverse strand, counting down.
TTATAAAATATTAGATAAAATTATATGCTTATGCCCGTTGATATCGCAAGATAAAAGTTTAGTATTTCAGCTCTGCTATTGTTCATTTAAAACATAACATTAAACGTCTGGAAATTATTGTCGACAAAAGAAACCCTCTACAAGACACTGATGTTTTCTCTTTGGTAGCAACTTATTACTATCAAAGACTATTTCTACGTAAATCTACACGTTAACATTTAACTACGTTTGCGTTGTAACTGTAAGAGGTTCTTGTTTGCAAAAATCTTTTTATATGTATGAGCAAATCGATGTCAAACGGAAATGTGACGAGTTAACAGCTTGCTATCGACATTTGTTGTGAAAACAAACTTGGCTGCTTTGTCCGAACGATGCGCCGTGTCCTACTCGAAACTAATTGCTTGGCTGTAAAGGGTGGGTCATTGGAAACGGAATGCTGCTTAGGTCTTCACGGCGGTGGTGTGATTTTTTTAATATTGCTTAACTCTAACTTACTGACCAATGAAAGTAAATCACCCCTTGTTTATCTGATTAAAATGTTTACAATCAAGTTAATCAACATAATCCAATCGATCCTTTGCATTAGTGGGTGCCAAACCTTGCTTAAATAAAGGTATAATGCAATAACATTGACACAAAAAAGTACGCAGTGCACATTGGTAATGAACAATATGTTTGGTTTAAACAAGAAGGAACACCAAATAAACGTTTAAATGAGGAATGAATAAACAATGAAAGAACCTTTTCGGCGATATTAGCTTGTGATTTCCAAACCAATACAATTATAAAACAAACACGACGCATTTAATAATAATTAAACCTAATCAAAGCATTTAGAAATATGTCTGTTTTGCACTACCACTAGACGGAAATCGCATGCATACGTCCGTAAAATTAGAACATGTTCTATTCGTTCGAATGGCATTGCGATAACGTCCGTCTTTTCCGTTTTTGGACAGAACGCAAGGTACGCAGCCTGTGTATATTCCGTCGACGGACCGGAATTTACGCGCGTTAACCCCCCCCCCGTACGCAGCCTGTGTATATTCCGTCGACGGACCGGAATTTACGCGCGTGTACGCATGACGGGCGAAAACGGATACTGTGTACAGCCACGTTTATGTTTCGATGAATTTGCTATCGGTTAGTTTGTTACAAAATTATTAATTGAAGTTATTACTGGGCAACAACAAAATATTTTTTTACTGGTGTCCGTAATGTTTTAACTGATTTTGACTAATTCTAGTGCCCTGATTTCAAAAATGAAATCGGTTTATCTGTATCACGTCTAGTTTTCCTGTTATGGTACATCCACGTTTGAAAAACAATCTATATGTATACACTACAGTGAAACTGGTTTTGAGTATTTTATTTGGAATTAACGTTATTGCAAGAACAAAATTTCGAATTTAATTTTAAATGTAACAGGTGGACACTCCTAACAAACAAAATTCAACACAAAAAAACAAAAAAATGTTTTAAATTTGTAAGTTTTCAGGTATATCAGGTATAGGCCTACACATGTACTTTGGTAACTTTCGGAACTGACTGGCAGCAATATCGTCCCGTTTAATTGACCAACAACAGTTAGCCAGGACCACATTATTCCCTCTTCCCTGATACGTTTCGTTTTACTGATATCCTGCTGGAACCTTTCAGCTTAATTCTCATCATTTATATCCCCTAAATTTTAAGGGAAGTGTAGCTTTATACTCATTTTCATACCGAATTTTTCAGACCACTTAATAACTTAGTTATGTACTCTTTCTAATAATTTCAGTCTCTTTCTACTGTTTTTGTCCATTACTGCAATATTCCAGTCAACATTAGGAAGTGGGGCCCATGGCTTGTCCTAAACCCCTTAAGCCACATCGAAGTGTGCAAGATATGCACATTTGATGCAGATCTTTTTTTTTCTTTTTAGTTGTGTTGTATGGGTATTCACTAGTAATGTAGCATAAAACATCTTGGTAATTCATGCAACACCTTATAGATGACCTAGCCACTATTAATTTTAGTTTTACCACCTTGCTTTACTAGTCTGAAAATCACTCCATAAAACACGTATAGTTTAAAGTTACCGCTAGCCTGCACCAACCATTTTTAGACAGAGCATAAGCATAGAACGCATATTCATGCTATGAAACTGACTGCACTGTAGGAAATTGATGTGTATAATGTAAAAAAACTTTAACAAACACATAAAAGCATGATTTTAAAGTCATTAAATCAATATGGTCATCAATTTTTGAATTTGTAAATTATTTTAAGAAGTTGATCTGATTGAAGAAAACCGCAATGATTTTTGAAATCAGCACCCCAAAATTAGTCAATATCAGTTTTAACATTAAAGACACCAAAAATTGTGTTGGCCAGTGAATTATTCGTGATATAGTTGTATACCATATTTTAAACCAAATCATACAACTACTATCCCTCACTCGATATGTAAATAATACGAACAGAACTACAACCTTTACCTAAATCTCGTTAAATCCCGGAAATGATCGCTCTTCTTCGTTTGTGTGGTAAAAAATTCTGTGTTTAGGTTTTTGAAAAATATCACTGGGTGGAAACAAAGAGTCAAACGCATTTATTCGCTGATCGGCAACGCAACTTTGGCAGAATTACCGGAGAAAAAGAAATCACTTGATCTACGACAGAGAGGTTTAAACAAGAAGTAACTGATCTTACAAATAATTTTAAACTTCTTAACTTAGGTTTATAAGTTTTTTTTTATTGCGGTGAGCATGTTAAAAATCGCATACTATGCGGTTGCTAAAAGTGGGCTATGTGGAATTTTTCGGGAAATATTATGTGGTAGGCAGAACCCTATTTAAAATCGGGGAATCCTGTTGCCAGGTAGAAGATGCAGTAAAAACTACAAAATGTTTCGTCCGTGCTGATAAGTTATCTGAGCTTGCGGGTAGCATTCATAACCAAAAAAGAAACAAATAAGCTAAAATAAAACTGTGGCACAATATATCAAAACCCATGGGGAACCACCCACGTTCTTGCACAATCACGTATCATTGGCCCTCGACTGTAGCCAAAACACGTTTAGATTTGAAAAACTGTCAGTTTCGAAATTTAACATGTGCAATTTACATGCGCATTTTGGACACAAAACTCTAATTATCTACTTGTCACTATGCACTTAATGTCTCTTAGGCTGAATTCAAACACCGCTTGCACGCCAGCACAAAGTTGTTTTTTTTATAGCCAGCGTATCCGCCAGCGGGCGAGCGTACGCTTGCAACTCAAACCCATTTGTGAAACAGAACATTATCTATGAATTAAATGTTTAAATGTGGATCCAAAATAGAAACATTAAATGATGCACCGACGAGTTGGTTGCTTCGGGGTGATTTGTATTATACAATGAAAAAACAATACACGCGCTTTCGCTTTTTTAATATTACACAAAGTTATGAACAATATGCTACACCCAAAAACACGTGAAACTTCTTGTAACACTCATGCACGCTTTTACGTTTTCAAATATTTGCAGTTCAAAAGATGACAAAAAATGATACATTTCTTGCAAACATGTACATTATGGCAGTAAAGGGGCGAAATTTTGTTGCCTGATATAGCTTGTCATTTTTTTTTAAATATTGACATGAAAATGGGATTGAACAGAAAAAGGATTCGTTTAAAAATAAGACGATTAGTTTTGCCTGCCCTTCAGAAGAGGTGCATATTGTTTTACAGTGCATTTATACAGTTTTTTTGTTGTAAAAATTCTGCGGTATATGCTTGTGTTTGTAACTTTACGTTTACGAAGCAAAAAATTGCGAACAGTGATTTTTTATCATGATCAGTAGTTTTTTCGCGTAGAACACTTTGCAGCAAAATAAGGCACAACACTGTGAACTTCATGTATGGCAGTCGATTTACAATTACAGATTAGGTAATGGTATCCAATCATGAATCACTGTACATTGCGGTATAGATTAGGCGTTGTAGGATCCCAGATACGCTTTACAGACCGGGCAACGATGCACGGTCTTGTACATAGAGTCCATAACGAATGGAATCCAGCAGCATAGGAGACCAGTAAAAAAGCATAAAATACACGCCCAGACGTATGCATCGCTCTTTAACTCTCGTTCTGTGCTGGTTTGGACTGTTTGCATGCATTGATGGCATGTGGTTGTGACTGGAGTGTCTCCTAATATCGCTTGGCCAACACCCTGGACTGTAACGTGGGTCAAAACCGCTGGTTGGGCTACTTGAACGGCTGGTGTTGGATTGACCACTGGTGGTGCCATTGTGGCTTCCTTTGCGTCCAGATTATTTGCAACCGACTGGGGACTGTTGACAGCTGTGTCGTATGCAGGTGGCATATTGTAGCTGCCATTCTCTGGTGCATGTGGTGCCTCCATTGGTTTGTATTGAAAGTCCTTGCCTAAAACACTAAGCTTATAGCTTGGGTAAAACTAATCGTTGTATCTTGGAATACTTAAAAATTAAAAGTGTTAGTAAAAATTGGCCTTTTGTAACATGTAGGGTTTTAACATACGTTTGAATATTTAAAAACTGTAATCCAATCAATCAATTCATATCAACTTTAATTGCTGTTTATATAAAAGGAACGAAAAAGAAAAGACGATTGGCGACTGAACAAATCATGATATGGCAACTTGCAAACTGTATTTATAAATCTGTAAGTTGCACTTGTCATTCCACGCTCTGCTATCATTTTCCTCCAGTCGTTTACCATGTCGGTCTGTTACCCATCATTATAACTACCAAAATACTTCTTCGACTTGCATACAAAATATATCGTAACCGGTAATGAACTAAACAAAAAATCAAATTCGTTTCCCTACAGGCGACTGATTGCTTAACATTTGTTAGTGTTGGTCTATGCAAAATACCAAACAATTCAATATTTTTGTTTCCCAACTTTATTGCTGCTGTTTAGCCTAGAACTTGACCGTTAATTATTATTGGTAAAATTCGCCTGGCCACGTATAATATCAAGCAGAAAAGAGCCTTGATACTTCAGACTTGTCGTCTTGTGACCAGAACTAATTCTCTGAACGTTTCCTCAATACTGACTCGTTTTTTTTTGTCAACACGCTGTGGGTTGGCTGCTCGGAGCTACACTTATCCTTTCCGCTCGGAGCGAGAGAAGAAAAGAGAATGAATGAGAGGCGTTACGAGATTGCTCGGTGGTTTCCTAAATTTGCTCTCACCGAAACTGCTCTGACTCTTTTCTACGTCAGAAAATTGCACTCCTTTTGGTCATTTCTGCTTTTCCGCTAATATTTAACGCTTTAAATTTCGGGAATACCAAACCATTTTAGGACAAAACTTGTCTACGAAAAAGCTCCAGTATTAAAGCTATTGTTGAAACCAATTGGCTTTTAATGTGTGTACAACATGTCTCAACTGAAAAACTAAAGGATATTTCAAAGTTCATGCGAGCTTGCGGCTGCAATTTTAAATTACAAAATCTTCCTTTTTTGCAAAACGCGTGATTTTAAAAGCGCGCTTTGTCTTTGGTCATGGTTGAATCACTCTTACCACACCTGCAAGTCTGTGTTGTTTAACTATAAGATGAATAGAAGAAAAAAAAACTTTTTTGAAAGAACAAATTTCTCAAGCGCATTTGTTGGTAAAATGCGCTGTATTAGCGTTATTCGATATTGCCGCGGGGCCAAATTTTGTGTCTATTTTGGTCGAACGTACTTTCCAACGTTTCTCCCTTTCAAGTCGGTAGCTTCAGGGCTCTGCAAATCTAAATCGTTTTGATATCTCAAACCTGTTTAAAAAAATTACTGAATGAAACCACGGCATTGATCGTTTTTGGAAATGTACCACAGACGTATATCTTTTTGTACAATTCGCTATATCAAAAAAAATTCAATCCACACCCTTCTTTCTGATTTCCGTAATACACTTGACAGTTATAACAACAACTAAATCCGCAACTTATCAAAAGCGTCCTATTTTGTTCCAACAAACCGCTTTAATCTTACGCTCGCATCACTTAAACCAGGCTGTTCGTTTTGCCTTTCGTTTCAGACATACATTTTTAGCACGTGTCATTTCGTTACATTAATTTACATTAAACCATGGAATCGAAAGTCAGATTTAATCTTGTCACAAGCTGTTCGTGATCAACTATCGTTAAGTTACAATCAATTAGCCGGACATGACGCAAAAGCGTGTCTTGGTGCGGTTGCTCTTTGAAGCAAACTGTGTGTACATTATGGCAAAGAGAGCATGAAGCTTCTTTTAGTCGTGTCTTGTACGCTACAATATCACAGGATACAGTTGTGTCCATCAGTGATATCTACAATCGGTTGGTAACTTTTATTATTCATTGAACCACTGAGTAGAATGCCTGGCAAAACACTAAAATGTTTTAAAACACTCCTGGCGTTTGTGTAGGCCAGAGGTGGGGAACCTGCGGCCTTCGATGTCAAAATCTCTTTAAATACATTGATATAGCACTTGAACTGTATCAGCCGCAAAGAAATGCTTTTTTTATTCACCTTTATTTCCTTTCTTATATTGCCATTTGATTGGCTCTATCTGTTTTCACACTAGTTATTTTCGTGGGACTACTATAAAAGCTTGTGACTCAACAATCTTACTTATGTGACAATTAACCAATTGTTTGCGCATAATTCGTTTTTTAGATTTGTCTCTGATGTGCGTCAAAAATCGAATCTGTAGGTAACATAAATCCTGAATGTTGTAGTGGAAATACAGTGAGAAATTTATTTTGGTATAACATTGCATTCAGCTTGGACCGTGCTATTCGGAAAGATTGCAAAACAACCATCATGTAAACAAAAATATATATCATTGACACATAGTAGAAAGCCTGACAAAACATTAAAATTTTTTAACACAATCCTAGCGTTTGTGTAGGCAATCCTCTTTTTGATGCGCCTAATGCACATAAAATTCAGCGCTCGTGGCATCACGTGTGTAATGAATAACAGCTTTTTAGCCTTTATCCTCCACCATGCTATTGTTGACATTTTTAGCGGAAACAATATGCTGCGATGTTTCGTGCACATATTGTTGTGTATATTTTCCTAATTGCGGCTTTAAACAAATAAACCTTGCATCTAATATCCAAGACTTTATTGGTTCTGTTTTTGCATCCTTTCAGCTTTTGAGCTTTTCCTGTTTGGACACACTTTTACAATGGATGTTTATTGCATTTGCACTGGATTTTTGCACTTGGATGACAAATTGGCACGATGTTCAACAGTACCAGTACCAGAAAACATACAGATGATATACTATTCTAAATGCAACGTTAATTACACGAATGTGGCATTCACAGGCGAAGCAAATGTACAACATTATGTATCACTTCAAACATCCAAATCTACATTAACGCACAGAAAATTACTTTATTATATCAGTTGGTTAGTGCATGCGGAACAATACAACTTTTATCGGGAGGCACCTTGGAAGGCATTACACGACGGACAATGATGTGTGGTCACATACATACTGTCCATTACAAACGGGATCCAAACACAAAGAATTCCTCCAAGAAAGCATAGCACAGCTGCTAGGACCCATGCTTCGCCCTTCAACGAACTTGTGGTCCGTGTAACGATGTTCTGGTGGCAGTTGGTGCAGATAACATTAGCCGGTTGCTTGCCAAAGAATGTTGGTACCGATTGAACCACTACTGTGTTATGGGCGACCCCCGGCTGAACCACTACAGGTTGGGGATTTGCAACGTTGGTTGTTACTGTGTAAGCAGGGGGCGGATGTGGCGGGTGTTGAGGAACCTGTGCATACTGAGTGGTTGTATGAGTTTGGGTAACAGTAGCTGACATTTTTTACTGCAAAACCTGTAACAATACAAAAAAATACATTACAAACATGACAATGGGTTGGGAACAACCCATAAAATCGCAGTACAAATGCAAAACTTCTATAAAAATGCCGAACTTGTGCGTTCTAAACTGGAACCTGCGCATTAGACTTAATGCGGGCAAGCTTTTGTCTATATTGTGCCTTGGTTTCACACTACTATTCCACATAAATTGGCTCAAAAATGCATTCCAATGTCTGCTGAATGGCTATCGCACGCAGGCTGTTTTACATTCTACCTTTTTATCCAGCATCTCTCTCGCTTGAGAGAGTTTTAACAAAACTTTCACTGCATAAACATAACCAACTTTTAAAATTAGACCTAAAACACAAGAGTATAAACATCATCTATTTGTTTTCATTTCAAGGATGCGTTATACAATTCTCTGTATCTCAAACTACACAAGTATTCTGCGGTTATACAGAATCATTACACGAACTATGTGCGCCATAGTTATTTCAGTCCCACAGTCGCCAGTAAAAGCACGCAGAAGAACCGAAAACACATCATAGCCCGTTTCTCCCTGACGTCTGCCTTCCAGCTATCACAAAGCGGAAACTTTCGGGAATTGCTGTCGTGATAAGCTATCTAACCGCAACAGTGATGTATAAGCCATTAGTGCATTATAAACATCTCTTGCATGTATGGTTTTTTTATGATGCAGTGTACTTTTCTCTACAACAGCGGTTTTGATAATAGCTGTTCTTTACATTAACATAATCCAAAAACTTTAAACTAAGAAGACTAATCCAAAAACCTTACACCAAACAACAATGTTGTATGACGTACTGTACAGTTACCGAAACCAACGTTTTCTTGCCTGTTTACCTACCCAATTGTGTTGCAACAAAATTGTAAGGCAACTCGCCAGGCTGTTTGTAACAAAAGCCTGACAAAAAAGGCATGAAAGTTTAATGGCGTGACATGAACTGCTACGAACCAGCGCGAACTGATAGCAAGGCGCAAGCAACAGGTTCGTTTTGTATCCGTGGTGTTGATAACATGTATACAGTCCTTTTTCGCAAAGGGCCGTGTTTGATCCCAAGCACTTTTAATGTAGTGATTTGGCATTAATTTTTCATGACTATTATAGCAAACCGTTTGGTGTTGTTTTCAAACACGATTTTCCTACGCTTAGGGTTTGGCCTTACAGCTAATGTTTTTTAGGGAAGTCCGGTTTAGTGCAATAGATTAAACTCAAATATTCAGCTTGTAAATAATCATACGAGTTTTTTACTACGGTCTTTTCCATGTTGTGTTTTTAATCGATCACTGTAAGTGAACACACCAGACATGCGGTCCACTGTTAAAATGTGGTTTTCAAAGACTTGTACTCCAGCGTCCGCTTGTGGTTGTGTTTTTAATGCTAGACTATTCAAAAGCTGCAACCGCTAATTTGGATTTTTGCTCATACAGGTTTCCTGCTTATATTTTGGGACCATTGATATGAGGTTTTGCTTTAACCATACATTTTTGGGACCACCGATTTTGTGTTTTTTGTAAACCTTTTACCCAGGATTGCCATGCCGCCCTAATTTTTCCTGCTACCAGTAAAAGTAGACCTAAGCTTTTGTGACGCCCACGAAGGATTTTCTATGAACAATGAGTTGCTGGGACAAAATGTTTATGGCAAAAAAATATGGCATGTAATATGTCATGACAAAGATTTGTTCGTTCTGTTTTGTTTAAAATTAGTTTTTCAGTTGTTCTTATTTGGAGGTCCATGTCGATGGCAACCCTGATTATACCGGTAAAGGCAATGTTTGATAAATGATAAATGTTTGATGAATGGTAGAATTTTTCTCTTTTTAATACATAGAGTACATACGTGCTGGCTCACTAAATACACTTCTTCAACAAGAAAATCACAAACTTGATTTTAGTCTGTCAAGTTCGTGAATAAGCCAACAAGCCAGTGTTAGCTTCCTTGCTTGTACATGTTACTTTACACCCCTACACCATCATGAAAAAGTGTCAGAAAAGTCTGAAGGACACATTTATTTTCAGTATTTTGACATGCACGAAAATAAATGCTTATTTCTACTTTAAACAGCTTAACTCGTCATAGCACACTGACAGTTTGTTATTTCATTGAAATAACGCAAAATGTACAGAAGCAAAAACTACTTTTAATGCAGAAACCTTAATAGTTGGATCTGCCTTGAATAGTGTTGCAAGACGGGCACTGATGTGTAACAGTGTAGAAACTATCCATCACGAATGGGATCCAGACACACAGAAGCCCACCTAAGAGACACAAACCCGCTGCCAGTATCCAAGCTTCTGCCTTCAAAGATCGAGTGGTTCTTGTCATGACCTGGTTGTGACACGCAGAGCATACGATAGTGGTTGGTTGGTTGCCAAGGAAAGTTGGTGCTGATTGGACGAATACTGTGTTTTGTTGAACTCCAGGCTGTAGTGTAACTGGTACAGGGGGCTGGGAAATGTTGGTGGTAACGGAGTAGGATGGAGGTTCTTGTTTTGAAGGTGAAGACCCAGTTTCGCTGTTAGGTCCTAGTGGAGCTACCGTCGCAGACATAGTGTATCTGTCTAGTTTTTAGATAAGCTTTAAAATAATACTGATTTTTGTGCGATGCTCTTCAAAAATTCTGCAAATTAATGGCAAAATGTTTTTTAAATCATGCTTTCAAAAGTCCGTTTTCATTGCTTTTAGATTCTCCAAAGTGGAAGGTTTTAAAAATATCCTTAAATTTGAACTCACACAGTCTTTACCTACATTGTTTCTGTCTTAAAAAATACACACTAGTGTTGCTATAAACATTTTAAATCAAGTGGGTAATATTGCGTACAGCTAAACAAAAACAATCCAATGCTAAACATAGCAATCAATACAATTTCAAAATTCGTAAAAATAAGCAGAGCAAAAAAAGAAATCTATCTTATCTGTTCGTTCACATCACATGCACTATACAGAGCCTCGACTATCTGCTTGTAAAGTCTTTCACACTTCCTGCTACCCTGTGTAACTAACGTACTATTGGGCGGTTAACGAAAGTAAACTTTCGCCCCATTGAGTCTTTCACTAAGCGAAGTATATCACAATGGACTTTTTTGTTTTCTTTTCTTTCACTATGGAGCTATTGCTTGTAGTCGGGGAAACTCAATACAATCAGTTTGATTTAATATTGTTTGGTCAAAAGTTTTCGCCAGAGATGTTAGTAAATGCTTTGTTTGGCAAACGTGTTAACAATTGTTGGTCTTATCATTTGTGCAAAAACGTTTGCAATGCAATATAATTAAGTCGCTAATTCGCTATGCTACTTTTGAAGTGGTGTCCGTGTATGGTGTTCCCCAACCAAGATTTTTTTGCGTGAATGTTGCCGAAACGCAGTGTGTTGTTGAAGCGATTTCACAAAAAAATAATATGACTGTGCTCTGTATTGTAGCAGCAAAACATTTTTTGATGAGTAAAAAACTTGTAAATGGCCGTCCCCGTACCGTGTTAGTTTTGCAACAGCATAGTGGTACACAGCCTGGTGTTTTAAGTAACTAACGTTTTATGTCAGAATAAGTGATTTGTGTGCAAAATACGGAATAAATATAATACCAAAAGGTGTTCGCGTCTCAGAAATGCCGTCGCGTACCACCGGTTGGGAAACACTGCGTTGTTTGATTTATGCTTCGATTCTTGCGTCGGAAATCCCTAGTTTAGGTTCTAGGATGATAAAATGTAATACCGAACACAATGTCATTACTAAAATGCTAAGAAAAGTGGATTTTGTTAACCGCATGTGGTTCTTAAGCTTCTGGGCCACGGAGTCTTTCAATAACGATTTGCTTCAGGATCGGCCTGTACGCTACGCTGCGCTTCCACGACAAACAAACTTAGCCATTGACTAGAAGTTCTTTTCATGCCCATACAGCATTTACACCCGGTTTATCTTCAGCAGTATCGTACCAACGTAACTTAATCTGTTTTTATTGTTCTCGGTGCTCATATGTTCTCAAATCCCAGCGACAACTGACAAGGATGGCTTGAATTGTACAACTGCAAACACACAGCAACTGCTGTGTTGCAAATTCTAGTGAGTTTTAAAAATGGCTTTTTGCACTACACACACATAAAGTAGTAAAACAGTAAAGTAGTAAAAAGATAACAAAAATGTTTATGTGTTGATTAATGTAGGATGTTTGAGTTGGGAACGCATCACACAACTGGCAAAAACGACATAAAATCCTACATGGCTATTCCGGAAAAGCCGAAAGTAGCCTAAGCACAAAAACTAAATGCATACTTCTACCATTTGTACACCCTTAGATGCTCCTACTTTATTTTGTGCCTTGAAAAGTGTTACACGACGGACAATGGTGAGTAGTCTCGTACATACTGTCCATTACAAACGGGATCCAAACACATAAAATACCTCCAAGACAACACAACACTAAAGCCAATAACCAAGCTTCACCCTTAAGAGATCTGGTGGTTCTTGTAACCACGTTCTGGTGACAGTTGTTGCAGAGTATATTGGACGGTCCTTTACCAAGCCTTCCTGCTGATTGCACCACAACTGTGTTGGTTGATGTCATTACCGGTTGCATAACCACTGGTTGGGCTTGGGTATAGGTGGTATGAACTATTGGCTGGTTTGTTGGCTGATATGGTGGTGGTGCTTCCATTCCATACTGGGCTGGTGCGATTGTTGCAGCCATGATGTATAATATGATAAGCAGAATTTTTACTGCCTATATAAGATGCGGATGTCTGATGATCAAACAATAAACAGTTAACTTTGTTTTGATTGTGGTATTTGAGTATTTTTAATGCGCATGTAAAAAAAACAGTGCACCTTTACAATGGCTTGAAGTTATTACGGTTGTGGTTTGGCTGTATAAACACGCTCTAGGAAAGTGCGAGTTTTCAAATGACTGGTGATATGCAATACTCTTGACAAAATTAGACAAACCATTAGCTTTACTTTGCGTTTTACCCTCTTGTTTTTTCTACAAGATCCTGATGCTTTGCGCTAGAGTGCTTTACCCAGGTTTATTACCTGCTGATCAAACCCAAAGTCTGGTATATCTTTCCTGGATTGCAAAGTTTTTTTTGGCAAGACCATATATGCTAAAACATTTGTTCATTGCACTGTGGATATACTTTCCTCGTATGTGTACATTAATTGAATCTGTGGGTTGTTCTGCCTGGCATCATTACAATTCAGTTTCTATTAATTTTGGAGAGAGTTACGGACCAACACTGTTTTTGCTGTTTCATTTCTTACTCCACTTAGAAGTTCAATGCTTCGCTGAAGCCTGTTGTGAAATTGCACTGAAGCATTCAACTTAAACGTGTCACCTTACTTATGATGAACGTTGCTGCAGTAAATTCTGTGGTGCTGCTTATCAATACGATATTATGCAATCCTTAGTAGCTGTTCGCTTATGTTGATTTCCTAGCTTGCTGTTGGCACGACAAATTCTTAAGCTTAAGGCACGCTAAAACATAGCATTAGCAACTTCCAGACAGCGCTATGTTTCTTTTGTCCAGAACACGCCTGTAGATTATTCCACCGACACCAGATACAGCGAACAATGAAACGGTATGTTGATTCCTGAATGTTGCCACCTGTCTTTGTTTCTCCGGCCCAACTTGGACAACTTATTACCAAACTCCGCTTTTAAAAAAATATTTGCCAATGTATTTTATTACATTTAAAATAGCATCCAAAGGCATCACGTCTGGTACCGTTATAAAATGGCAACACTCCATTAACGCTACCAAATTTATTTATAAAAAACAATGCATGCAAATGCACCACATACCAAAGATGATTATGAGGAGGAACACTGTAACCACCGAAGAATTTATTTTGAGCAATAGCCTTTCTTGTGCATTTTCGGCATATTTTTAGCTGTAATTTCATTTTCGGTGTCGTTTTAGCTGGAATTGTTTTAGACAAAGTGACAGTTTAGTCCGTCGACATGCAATACGAAACATGAAAGAAAAATAAACGTATGTGTAAGCGGTACAAATAAACATAACATGGCGACAAAAGCAGCCCAAAGCGGTCCAGAGTTTCAGCCTATTTACATCCTGCTATTGTCGCCGGGCGGACCGATTTACAAGTTTAACGTGTTTGTCTCTGGTAAGCTGTGCACAAGGGGCAGTGGTGAACGGTAACATACATACTGTCCATCACAAACCGGGTCCAAAAACAGAAAACCCCTCCAATGCAAAACAAGAGACAAGCCCACAACCAAGCATCTTGTTTAAATCTTGTACAGGTTATTGTCAATTTTACAAAAAAGTGTTCATTTTCTTTAACTTGGTAATCTTGCAAAAAACCTTTGTCGTTTTGCCAGTACAAATGATCTATCGAAAACCACTAGACAATTAGAAAATAAGGGAACTCTTTGCCAATAATGTGATATCAAATGACGCCGTTCGGTCGTTTTACCGTGTGTAACTACAATGGCAAATTAGCCATTGACTAGGAATTCTTTTCATGCCCATACAGCATTTACACCCGGTTTATTTTCAGCAGTACCGTACCAACGTAACTTAATCTGTTTTTATTGTTCTCGGTGCTCATATGTTCATAAAGCCCAGCGACAACTAACAAAGATGGCTTGAATTGCACAACTACAAATACATACAGCAACTGTTGTGTTACAAATTCCCGTAAGTTTTGCAAATTGCTTTTTGCACTACACACATAACAGTAAAGCTGCTAAAGGATAACAAAATGTTTACATTTTGACTTGGACTTAATGTAGGATGTTTGAGTTGGGAACGCATCACACAACTGCCACAAAGTACATGAAATCATACAATATCATTCCCCAGTACAAAACACTTAGCGAGACGGACGTGGCTATTCCGAAAATGCCAAAAGTAGCCTAGGCGCAAAAACTAAAGGCGCATTACTTCTACTATTTGTATACCCTTAGATGTTCCTGCTTTAAGTTGTGCCTTGAAAAGCGTTACACGACGGACAATGGTGAGTAGTCTCATACATACTGTCCATTACAAACGGGATCCAAACACATAAAATACCTCCAAGACAACACAACACTAAAGCCAATAACCAAGCTTCACCCTTAAGAGATCTGGTGGTTCTTGTAACCACGTTCTGGTGACAACTGTTGCAGAGTATATTGGACGGTCCTTTACCAAGCCTTCCTGCTGATTGGACCACAACTGTGTTGGTTGATGTCATTACCGGTTGCATAACCATGGGCTGGGGTTGGGTATAGGTGGTTTGAAGCATCTGCTTGTCTGGTGGCTGGTATGGTGGTGGTGCTTCCATTCCATACTGGGTTGGTGTGATTGTTGCAGCCATGACGTATGATATAACAAGCAGAAAATTTACTGGCTATGTAAGATGCGCATACCTCAAAATAACCAGTTACATTTATTAGGATTATGGTTGCAGAAAACACAGTTAAATACCATTGATGTATTGGCGGATTTTGAAAACAGTTTAATTTTTAGGCCATTGTGAGCCAGTTTCCTCTGTGGTGTATGCCCAGTCTTGGCATCGCACAGAATAGGTGAGGCACTGGTATTTACCCTGTTGCTCCCAACAAAACGGAGTGTCGTTGGATGGCTACATTAGCCAATACGGCCGGTTTGATTTTTGCTTAATACTTAAACTTGTAGTTACTTTATACTCTCACTAGCCTATTAAATTTAATAGTATTATAGATTTTCTGTCACCACTTTTACTGTGTTTATATCTGCACTGTCAAATGAACATGTAATTGGTTTGCTGGCACCTTTTACAATGGCTTCAATTTATTAGGGTTGTGGTTTAGATGTATAAACACGCACTAGGAAAGTGCCCTTTTTTTAACTGACTGTTGAAATGCAAAGCTCTGTTGACTGTGTATGAACTTTCCTCGTATATGAACATCAGTTGAATTCGTGAGTGGTTCTGCCTGACATCATTACAATTCAGTTTCTATTAATGTCGGAGAGAGCCACAGACCAACCCTATGCTTGCTGTTTCATTTCTTACTTTATTAGACGTTCAATGCTTCGCTGAGGCCTTTTTGAAATTGCAGTGAAGCATTCATCTTAAACGCGTCACCTGTAGTTTATGATAAACGTTGACGCAGTAAATTCTGTCCTGCTGCTTATTGATACGATATTGTGCAATCTTTAGTAGCTGTTTGTCATATTCATTTCCTAAGTTCCTATTGGCACGACGAACTGTTAAGCTATAGTTACGCTAAAATTTTCCAGGACCTTTGCAACGACGAAATTTTATTAGGTTTGTCTGGCTGTAAAATAGCGTATTTGGAAACTACCTTTTTTTAAATGACTGTTGAAATGAAATGCTGTGTTGACACAGGTAGACAAACAGTTGCGCACAAAATCCTGATTCTTTACGTTCAAATGCTTGATAGTGCTTTACCAGGTTCCATTAACTGTTGCTCAAACGCAAGGTCTGCTATCTGTTTTCCTGAATGCAAAGCATTAAGATGTTTTGACAAGAATATTAGTTCATTGTGCTCTTGGTTTCCTTTCCTAACACATGAACATCAGATGGATTTGTGGGTTGTATTGTCTGACATTATACTAATTGAGTTTTTATTAAGAGCTACGGACCAACCCTATGCTTGCGGTGTCAATTCTTACTTCACTTATACGCTTAATGCTTCGCTGGCGGGTCCGTGTGCAACTGCACTGAAGCTTAGGCGTGTCACCTAACTTGTGATAAACGTTCCTGCAGTAAATTCTGTCGTGCTGCTTACTGATACAACATTATGCCATCTTTAGTAGCTGTTTGCTCATGTTAATTTCCTAAGTTGCTCTTGGCACGACAAACTGTTAAGCTATAGGCACCAAAAAACACAGAATTTGCTACTCCCAGACAGTGCTGTGTTTCTTTTGTCCGGGACAAGCCTGTAGATTATTCCGACGACACCAGATACAGCAAACAATGAAACGGTCTGTTTTGTAATTCCCTTATGTTGCTGAGTCCACCTTTTTTGTTTCTCCGGTCCAACTTGGACAACTTATTACTAAACGCCGCGTTTTAAAAACTTTTTTGCCAATGTATTTTATTACATTTAAAGTTTATACATCACGTCTGGTACCGTTATAAAAATGGCAACACTCCATTGACACTACTAATTTTTTTTAAAGGCAATCAAATGCACCACATACCAAAGACGATTATGATAGAGCACACTGTACCCCCGAACAATTTTGGGCAATATATAGTCTGCATTTTCGGCATCGTTTCAGCTGCAATTTCATTATCGGTGTCTTTTTAGCTGGAATTGTTTTAGATAACGTGAGAGTTTAGTCCACCGATAGGTAGGCTAATACGGAAAAAGAAACGTATATACAAGCGGTACAAATAAACGTAACACAACGACAAAAGCTGCCCAAGGCGGTCCCAAAGTTTCAGCCTATTTACATCCTTCTATTGTCGCCAGTCGTATTGGTTTACAAGTTTAACGTGTTTGTCCCTGGTAAGCTGTGCACATGGGACAGCGGTGAACGGTAACATACATGCTGTCCATCACAAACGGGATCCAAAAACAGAAAACCCCTCCAATGCAAAACAAGAGACAAACCCACAACCAAGCATCTTGTTTAAATTTTGTAGAAGTTGTTGTCATAACCTCGTTATTACAACTGTTGCAAGTCAGGTTGACTGAATCGGGCCCAAACGGCAAAGATTCTGCATAGCGAATTACTATGGTTCTTTCCACCGCTGTTTCAGGTACAACAAACTCGCTTAAACTAGGAACAAGTTGAGCCTGAACCGGCGCCTGGTATGTTTCTGGTGATTTTGCCTCATATGGTGGCGGCGGCGGCGGCGGCATCATTTTCTCACTATCCATTTTTCGCCTTATGTTGATTTAAAATTTTGTTGATGATGCCTAATGCTGAAAATACAGAACACTCCGTTACAAAAAGTGGTTATTTTTATCAACTGGTTGATCTTACAAAAAAAGGTCTTTTCATTAACTGGAAGAACCTGCGTCGTTTAGCAAGTGTCAAGTTATGTATTGAAAAACAGTAGACAAGTAAAAAAGGAGACTGGTTGCCCACAATGTGTTTGCGAAATGACGCTGTTTTGTCGTTGTACCGTGTGTATCGACAATCTACCCAGGCTTTTGGCATCCTTTAGCCTATTCAATATTTAAGGTTTTAGAGTCAATGAAGTCAGATAATCAAGTTTTGAACCTATAGCCTTGGTAAAAAATGCCTAGGGGTTAATCCTATAGGCAAGGATAATGTTTATTTTGCCAAAGGAAAGGGTTTTTTTCGACCCCGTTGTCGCTCTTAAATTTTGTGGTGCTTTCCGCGGAACACGGCCCTTCTTTTCTTCATTCATCCTTACCCAGCATTTGTCAGCATAACATGGATTCAGTCAAGCGTTACTAGCCTCGCTTAAGCTTGATTAGAACTCCGTAAACCTGACCTTAAAAAGTGTTTTTATGGATAATTGGCTCTAGGACAACAAAGTTGTCAAGTTTGGGCCCTTCTAGTTGGTAATGAAGTATAAAGGTGACAAACTTGTTCCATTTCCTAAACTCTTTAGTACAAAATCTTCTGAACTGAAGAAAATATTAAAATTTGTCTACTCTCGCCTCAACATGCTTTAAAGATCTGCCTTTTTTGTTTCCCTGCTGTTTTCGTGGTATACATGCATCTTGTCGGAACTCTGTACACCCTTTACTATCCTGTGGTATTAAATTTAACCTACCGTAATCACAGTGTTATAGGCGCTTGGACAAAGAACTGTGCTGTTTCCCACTGTTGACTCGACTGTTTATTGCCTTTTCGATCATCTACTAATTTTTTTTCTTTTATAAGCCTCAATTGTTTGGAAAGCAAGGTTATAGTTAATTATTGACCACGTGAAGACTGGCTCTCGATCGTATCAGAATAAACCTAAAACGCGATAAACCAAACCCAGCATGTAGTGATAAATTTTGTTTGTCAAACAAATGCTTTGATAACGTAGTATATTTCTGATACAAAAGAATTCGTTGGCTTGTTGAGGTATAATACACTGGTTGTATTGATGGCGGTTGCGCAGTTTGTACATGAACATCTTGTATTAAAATTGTTAAGTACCGAGAAATCACCATGCAGTTCGGGCAAAGTGTGCATTTAAAAAGGAAATAGGAAGAAGAATTAAAATCATATATATGAGCGAATTTAAGGCATACGCCGGAAAAAAGTTGAGCGAATTTAAGGCATACGCCAGAAAAACGCATCTGAGACTTTCAGTTGTGTCGTTTGTTAAAAAAATAAAGTAATAATATCAATCCTAGCAATTATGACAAAAATATGTATTATGCGCTGCTTCGATCTTTACTTCGTAGATTTCCCGTGAGTAATATACATTGCGGCAACTGTGACAATTGTACATGAAAGACAACATAAAACCAGGGTCAAAAAATTTAATACAAAGTGCATGAAGAAGCGACACATATAAACAATGCATCGCAGTTAACTTGCAATCTATATACACAGTTATTTTCAGTCTCCAGGCAGGTCAGGTTACAAGTTTAGCTTGTTTCTCCTTGGTAAGCATTGCATAACGGGCAGCGATGATACAAGAGTAAAGCTAATAAACAAGCTTCACCCTTCAAACTGGATGTGGTCTTTGTCATAACATCTTGATGACAGCTGCGGCAAAAGGTGCAGCCGGTTGTTGTATTACAATGGTTCTTTCGATGATTTGTGGTGCTTGTACCTCACTTGGATATGGAGCAGAAGGCATTTGGGCCAGTTTTGGTAGTGACGCTGCTGCCTCGTATGGCGGTGGCAAAATCATTCTTTCACTTTCCATTTGGTTTTCTTCTGGCCTTGTTAATATCATTTGTTGACTTTCCATTTTGCTTTGCCCAGAAGTTGGCTATAGTTTATGTGCTAATGCTAAAACCTAAATGTACTTTTTATTCACTCTTTATGACTATTGCTGTAAATACAAATCTGTTGGTTTTTACCTGTTTTCTGTAACTAGAAGTCATAACAAAACTGCTTTGGGTAAAAAGCATGATTTTATGACATATAGTTTGCATTCCGTATTCTGTTGGTCCGCGTATTCTAAAACAAAAATTGTGTGCAATGTCTTTTTGGTTTTACCAATTCCAAGTAAGTATAGAAACCAAGTTGTACGTTTTGTTGAATAAAACGTTTTACCAGTGTTGCTGCGTTATCCAAAACATAAGCGACAATTGCTGATTGGAGCGGATCAGCTGCACAACTAAACTTAAGGACAAAAACAACAAAACTGCATGCCTAATTAGGCGATGGAAGTCGCCACGCCTTTAACTACACATTCTCGTAACATTGACAGTGTAAACTAAAACAATTAGTAAACACTTGCAAAGAGGAACAATGTCACTATAGTATGAGTACACTCAACCTTGGCGACACCAAAAAAATCCGCTACCTTAACTTAACCCTTACCATTAATTGAGTTTCAGAAGCCGTCTATAGCGTTCATTAACACTAAAGGTGTTGGAACATAATGTCATAAAACTTTAGTCCATTGCCTTAGGTTTACCTGGCCCTATCCAACAGTACCTTGTTTGCAGGGTGTTGGATTTCACCTGTCGGGCTGTTGAAAGCTGGGACAAAGCAGGGTGGAATGTAAAGGCTCCGTACTTTGCTATGCCACGCTTCTGGATCTTTTCTCTCTAACGGTCCCCACTTCATAAATGGTTAAAAAAGTTTTCTTTTATACAGTCGCTATTGTGTTCTTAAGTAGAACTTTGCATGCAAGTTTTGGAAAACGGAACTTACCATGAACTACCAAAAATTTCCAGTAATTGTTCGAACTTGACTGTTCATCATTTTGCGAAAATATTAGCCTATACGTGGGATGCGTTTATGATATATATTTTACTCGGCGTCAAAATACCCAACTGGATTTTGCATCACTCTAATACGTTAAGTTTCTGGCTTTTAATATTTTTTTAGCTAGAGCCATCAATATAAAACCAATCCTAGGGTTTAAAACTTTTTTGTCAATGTATTTCATTACATTTAAATTCGCCAGCATCCTTTGTTTTGCAATGAAAGGTCATTTTAAAGCACGCCTTGAACGGTTAACAGCCTTTTGACAACTTTTTGCCTATTCAATATTCAAGGTTTATTTACTGGATTCAAGTAGTCAGGTTAGGTATGACTTTTAAGCAGTTAATCCTATAGGCAAGGACAATGTCAAATTTGTAGAAAGAAAGAAGTGTTTCGACCCCGTAGTCGCTCTTACATTTTGTGGTGCTTTCCGCGGGATACGTCCTTTTTTCCATTTATTCTCACCTGGTAGCTGTCAGCATAACATGGATTCAGTCAAGCATTACTTGGCCCTGCTCAAGCTGGATTAGAACTCCGTAAACTTGGCTTTAAACAGTTTTTTCATGGATAATTAAATCTAGAGCAACAAATTGTCAAGGCTTTGACCTTCTACTTGATAATGAAAACTAACATTTTTTGTGATTATACTCTTCTCATTTTTTACGTTAACAAAAACCAGTGAAAACACTGGTCCGCTATGCTTTTTTTCTACATAGGACCGAAAATCTGGTCGAACTGTGTCCTTCGTATTGGATTGGTTCTAATTCTTTACTGTGTGTTTTTTGAAAAAAAAAATGTTAAAATTTGTTTGCTCTCGCCTTAGCATGGTCTAAAGCAGGGGTCTGCAAATAGTGGGTCGCGACCCAAATCCGGGTGGCGAGACCTTGCAGTCTGGGTCGCAAACAATTTTAAATTTTCCATCAATATGAGCATCGCATCTACAGCTATTAAAGAACTTCGGCTTTTTTCAACCTTTTAATTAATTTTTACATTGTTACATACGTATGACTACGTAACTGTTGCATACAGTCTNCTCTCGGAGTTGGATCACAGACGATTAGAATAAGCTTTACATCAGGAATAAATGTTTTGATTCTGTACGGAATGTTTACTGGTGGAAAAGCGAAATATATTGGTGTCTTTTCCATTGCAATCTGTCTGTCGTTTGTCAACGGCATTTTGTTCCTAAAAATTACACACTCGTCAAATCACTTCAATTAAAAATCTACAAATACGGGTTATATAGAGACCTTCCGGGCTGGGTCGCGAAATATTTTAAATTTCTCATGAATATAAGTATCGCATCTACAGTATTAATCAACTTGGGCTTTTTTCAACCTTTTGATTATTATTGCATTGTTTCATAAGACTACGTAACTGTCACAGTATTATGTAACAATGCAATAAGCTAAGCGCACCTGTGCAAACAGACATGCGTTTTCTGCACTATCTTATATTTAAAGCAAATACAGATCAAGACTAGAAGAAGAAGACGATCTTCGGCTTGTCGTCTCTCAAATTAAACCTCGAATTGATTTGCTGTGTTCTCAACACAAAGCCCACAGTTCTTATTTATTAGAATAAATACGTTCGTTTACCTACTGTTTTATGTGAAAATGGCAACTGACAATAGTATTTATCACAAACCTACATGCTGACAAAATGCTTGGGTCGCGAGAATTTAGAGCAATTTTTTTATGGTCGCGTCAAAAAGTATTTGCGGACTCCCCCCCCCCGGTAAGTATTTGGGTCGCGTTAAAAAAAGGTTGGGAACCACTGGTCTATGTAAAAATGCAATAAGTTAAGCACACCTGTGGAAGCATGCAGTTCTCATTTGTTAGAATAAATACGTTCGTTTACCTACTGTTTTATGTGAAAATATGAATTGGCAATAGCATAATACTAGTCTTAATATTGATATTTAGTTGTTTAGTATTTTCCACAAACTTACATGCTGACAAAATGCTTGGTTCGCGAGAATTTAGAGCAATTTTTTATGGTCGCGTCAAAAAGTATTTGCGGACCCCTGGTTACTTTACATTTTTCGTTACTAACATGTGTTGAAGACACGGCGATAACTATACACGACAGAACACATAAATGAAGTCAAAAATGAAAACAAAATGCATGTACAGTCGCCACATCTAAACATCTCCTCATGGCAGTTGTTTGAATTGCAACCTATATACACAGACACCTCAGTTTTCAGACAGGCCAGGTTACAAGTTTAACGTTTAACGTGTCCTCCTTGGTAAGCTTTGCATAACGGGCAGTAATGGGTTGTGATATACATGCTGTCTATACACAAAGGAATCCAACAACAGACAATCCCTCCGAACAAACAGAAGAGAAACATCAATAAAAAGGCGTCACCCTTTAAGTTGGATGTAGTCCTTGTCATAACGTCTTGGTGACATTTATTGCAAGTTAGGTTGACGGGATGTCGACCGAAAGCTATAGGCTTGGCGGGCTGTTGTATTACTATGATTCCTTCCGAGATTGGCTGTGCTTGCAACTCATTTGAATATGGAGCTGAAGAAATTTGGATCATTTTCGGTTGTTATGAGGCTGCTGACTCGTATGGTGGTGGCAAAATCATTCGTTCACTTTCCATTTGGTTTTCCAACGTTTGGCTTTCTTGTGGCATTCTCGAGATCATTCCTTGACGTTCCATGTTGTTGTCCATGTTGCCCACAAATTGACTATGGTTTATATCTTAATGCCAAAACCTTTTGTCACCCCCCCCCCTGACGACCAAAAGCTACAGGCTGGGCGGGCTGTTGTATTACTATGATTCCTTCAGAGATTGGCTGTGCTTGTACCTCATTTGAATATGGAGCTGAAGAAATTTGAATCATTTTCGGTTGTTGTGAGGCCGCTGACTCGTATGGCGGTGGCAAAATCATTCTTTCACTTTTCATTTGGTTTTCCAGCGTTTGGTTTTCTTGGCGTTGTCGAGATCATTCCTTGACGTTCCATTTTGTTTTGCCCACAAATTGACTATGGATTATATCTAAATGCCAAAACCTTTTTTGTCCACGTATTCTAAACTGACAATCGTGTCTAGCGTTATTCTTGCGGAACAAAGTTGTGTGTTTTGATAATTAAATCGTTTTGTCATCATCGCTGCATTATTTAAACAAAAGCGACAGTTATTGCTTTGAGCAGATCAGGTCCACAAGTAAACAAATTTCTAGGCCTAATGGGCCGATGGGAACCGTTATAACTTTAACTACACATTCTCGCATTTAATTAACACTTTCAAAAAGAAACAAGGTCACTGGTATGAGTAGGCTACTGTCGACACCAAAAGAATTCCGAGAGCTTAACTTCGATTAACTCTAACTTTAAATTGATATTCAGACCAATCTGCATTTCAAATAAAACCCAATTTTCTTTCTTTTGTGATTAACACAAACTTTTTACAACATAATGTCATAAACTTTAGTATGTTGCCTTAGATTTGTCTATGCTGCACTTGTTTCTGTAGCATTCTGGTTTCCCCCCCCCCCCCCCCCCCCCCCCCCCCCCCCCCCCCCCCCCCCCCCCCCCCCCCCCCCCCCCCCCCCCCCCCCCCCCCCCCCCCCCCCCCCCCCCAAAACGGACTGTTCTGGCCATATCCAACAGTATAATGTTTGTGGGGTGTTGGATTTCATCTGTCGAACTGTTATGAAAGTTCGGACAAAGAACAGTGGAATGTAAGGGTTTCGTGTTTTGTTATGTCACTCTTCCGGGTCTCAAAAGTGCCCTCTTAATTGGTGGTCTGGATAAGTTAAAAAAGGAAATTGGTTGGCAACAATGTGTTTCTAAAACGACGCCTTATTGTCGTTTTACCGTGCGTATTAACAACGCAAAATACTTGTTATTTGGTTTTACATATTGATTTTACTCAAAATGTTTGTTTGTTTTTTCTTTGTTTTTCTTCTCCCCAAAGTTTGCCGACTGGTTTTTCCATCAAATCCTTGATGGATTTGGATTCCCCCCCCCCAAAGTTGTGCGTTTTGATAATTAAATCGTTTTGTCATCGTCGCTGCATTATTTAAACAAAAGCGACAGTTACTGCTTTGAGCAGATCAGGTCCACAACTAAACGAATTTGTAGGCCTAATTGGGCAAAGGAAGCCGCTATAACTTTACCAACATATTTTCGTAACAATGACAGTGTAACATAAAACATTTAGTGAAAACTTACAAAGGGAAACAATGTCAATGGTATAAGAATATTCAACCACATTGTTGAAACCAAAAGAATTTCGAGACCTAAACTTTGAGTAACTTTCACCGTGAAGTCCAATCAGCACTGTAAATAAAACTTAATTTTCTTGCTATTGTGATGTTTAATAGCACCAACGAATTATAACATAATGTCGGAAACTTAAGTATATTGCCTTAGGTTTGCCTATGCTGCATTTATTTCTGTAGCATTCTGGTTTTGTGCTAGGCTTGACAAAAACGGACTGTTCTGGCCATATCCAACAGTATAATGTTTGTAGGGTGTTGGATTTCATATGTCGAGCTGTTATGAAAGTTCGGACAAAGAACTGTGGAATGNACACTGTCGCGATCAATACGTTATATTTGTTATGAGTTCATTTTTAAATTTGGTTTAAACCAGCCTAATAGTTAGCACTACTACTGACACTCCAGGTTTAAACCTTTCCCAGGCTTTATAAACCCACAAATGTAGTCGGCCAAATAAAATGTAAACACAGGTATTGTTTGTTTATGACATATGTGGGTTTACTTACACAAAAACAGTTTGATTAAACCTATTGACGTTGCTGATTTCGTTTGATTTCCATTGTGTCGCAATCTGTTTCGCTTTTATATTGTAAAATCGATAAGAGTGTGAACAGGAAATGCTGCACTATACCAGTGTAGAGTGCATTTACTTTAGCTCTGTTGCATCATTTTGTCCGTTTTGGTAGCACTCAAACTTTTTAGCTATACATCATTGCGAAAACGTGCCTAGGAGACGTGAAAAAATATTCCATGCAGTATTAAATTACCGTAGTAGATTTTTTTTTGCCCTTATGTCTAAAAGTTTTAGCGTTAGTTTGTAACCGTAAGTAAACAAATAATCCACTATATTTATTTAAATTAAAAGTTGACACCTACACTTTTCCTTTGTAAGTCAAAAACAAAGTCAAAATGCACGATGTGTAAATTGTATACAAAAGATTCACATTTGGACATCAAAAGTCAGGGCTACTCAAATAGCGGACCGCGGTTCATATCCGGACCTTTGGGACGTTGAATGTGGACCTCGACCGGCTTATGATCGCGGCCACATACGCTATATTGTGTTAAATTCTTGATCGTTGCTACTTAGCGACAGTTAACTCGAGTCCGCATAGCGATTCTCGGATTACTCCGAGGAGCCTAGATTATTTCCAAAATCTTTAAAGTTCCGATTGTGCAACTTTGTGACTATAAAATGTTCCTTTATTCCACTGCACTATTAACAAAACGGCGATTGTTTGCGCACAATTGTATCAATGACGTAATAAGCTGTATTTTGTATGTCGTTGTTGTGCCTTATGCTGCCTTTATAAATCTAACGTATTGTCTTGCGAATATCAGCTAGTAATTTAGTCTCATTTGTATCACACGATAGCCATAAGGATTGCCTATCCTGAAGTAAAGTACAACGCCACTGCATTTTAAATAATTAGAAATATACTTAGCAAAAGAATAGTTAAAGAATTGAGCATTCGCATAGAGACATGAACTACAGCGATCTACAGTGTAAACTCAAAATGCACACTGAAGTGTATTAGTCTACACTCTTACACTTTATCTTACACGACTTCACGACCTACGTGGCGCTATGCATAAATTTTCATTACGAAATCGCGTGTTAAAGACGTTAAAATCAAGAGACCATTCACCTAAAGATGCTGATTGGACAAATGTGCTTTATCTGCACAACCTTTCATAAAAGGAGTGAAGGTTCCGAGTGTTTATGATGTAAGTAGCTATTAGTGTGACCAAATTCTTGTTACATAATTCAAATGTTCCTTTGACAGGTATACCGTGTTGTGTCAGAAAATGACGTAACAGTCGTTGTGTCACTACTTTTGTGAGAAGTAAATTTATGTTTAGTTTCCAATTCAAGCTTTTGTTTTGCTGACAGAAACATTTGGATTAAAAAAAATGTGTTTATCTTGTACCGCGATTTCCCCCATCACCGATAACCAAAATACATGTTGCATTTGCATTACTTACAGATGTGTCCGGACCTGTGGTGTTTTCATATTTTCTATCTGGACCTNAACGCATGTTTGTAGCTCGGAGCGAAGGTGGTGTCGCTCCGAAACAAAGGAAATAATTATTGTGCAACGAAGGCGGCTACAAGAAACAGTTTACGATTGTGTAAGTGCTAGGGCGTGTTGTTTTAGAAAACGGGACATCTAAGACCGCTACACTTTAAAGGAAAGACAAAATTGCTTTGACGTGTAAGATGTGCCGCTAAAATAAAAATAGACAAAAAATACGCATTGCTACAAGACCTTGTTGACATGCGTCTGGTCAAAATTGTGCCATATTTGTATTGGGATTGGTTGTATTCTTTTACTGTGTTTTTAGCCAACGTTTTACCAAAAAACTGAAACCTGTGGTAATATACACTAAAAAAAAACGTATTGACATAGCATGGTCTATAGATCTCCAGCTTTTCGTTTCCTTTTTTGTTTAAGATTTCTCGCTGGTAATATGCCCTGAAGACACGATTATACACGACAGACAAAATAAAATAGAGTCCAAAAATGAAAACAAGATGCGTACAGTCGCCACATACAAACATCTCCTCATGGCAGTTGTTTGAATTGCAACTTATATACACAGTTATCTTCAGTTACATATAGGCCAGGTTACAAGATTATCGTGTTTCTCCTTGGTAAGCTTTGCATAACGGGCAGCGATGGGTTGTGATATACATGCTTTCTGTACACAAAGGAATCCAACAACAGACAATCCCTCCCACGAAACGGAAAAGAAACATCAATAAAAAGGCTTCACCCTTTAAGTTGGATGTAGTCCTTGTCATAACGTCTTGGTGACATTTATTGCAAGTTAGGTTGACGGGACGACGACCAAAAGGTACAGGTTGGGCGGGTTGTTGTATTACTATGGTTTCTTCGGAGATTGGCTGTGCTTGTACCTCATTTGGAAATGGAGCTGAAGAAATTTGGATCATTTTCGGTTGCTGTGATGCTACTGCCTTGTATGGCGGTGGCAAAATCATTCTTTCACTTTCAATTTGGTTTTCTTGTGGCGTTGTCGAGATCATTTCTTGACGTTCCATCTTGTTTTGCCCAGAAATTGACTAAATTTGGACGCTTAATTAGGCGATTAAAGCCGTTATTACCTCACCTACACATTCTCGTATTGAGTTAACACTTACAGAGAAACAACGACACTGGTATGAGTACTGTCGACACCTAAAGAATTCCAAAAGCTAAACTTCGAATAACTCAAAAAAAATTAAATTGATATTTAGACCAAACAGCGCTTCAATTAAAAAAAATTCTTTTTTTGCTATTAACATAAGCTGTTTTTTTATAATGCCTTAGCTTTGCCTATGCTGCACTTGTTTCTTTAGCATTCCGGTTTTCTGCTAGGCTTGGCAAAAACGGACTGTTCTGGCCATATCCAACAATATAATGTTTGTAGGGTGTTAAATTTCACCTGTCGAGCTGTTATGAAAGTTCGGACAAAGAACTGTGGAATGTAAGGGTTTCGTGTCTTGTCACGTCACTCTTCCGGGTCTTAGCAGTGCCCTCTTTTAGTTGGTCAAGTAAATATTCAATCGCTATTGTGTTCTAAACTAGAGCTTTTCATGTAAGTTTTGCAAAACAAAACTTTCTGTCTACAGTTAATTTCCAAAAAAATTCCACAGTTGTTCGAAATTTTTACTGCCAAACATTTTGCGAAAATAGACCTATTGCTTAGGATGTGTTTGTAATGTATGTTTCACACAGAAATAGAAGACCTAACTAGATTTCGCTTTGTCCGAATGCTTGAGTACGAATGTGAGTTTTTTGGCTTGAACTAAAATAAAAAATTCACTTCATTCCCCATTTATTTCAAAATTGGTTTACAATTTACGATTTGGGGGGGGGGGCGAATGCTTGAGTACGAATGTGAGTTTTTTGGCTTGAACTAAAATAAGAAAATCACTTCATTCCCCATTTATTTCAAAATTGGTTTACAATTTACGATTTCAAAAATTGTGATGGCGAAATCAAACTGACAGGAAATAGCGATAATTGACAAATATGACGTTTGGGTTAAGTTCAAAACAATGTGCATCTATGGTCTATGCTTTAAACGCCTCTAAAACCTGTTGGTTACAAAAATGTGTTCGTATAACGCCAGCGTTAATCCAAAGAAAATTATGACCAACAAAATATATTTTGCGCTGCTCCGTTTTAAGTTTACACCCAGAGGGAAAAGTTAATCGTTATTGGCCTTTGTTTAAAACATGCTGGCAATAAAATACCTGTAAGCAGAATTAGGCAAGAAAAAAAATTAAACGAAATGTATCTACAAACGACACATTCAAACATTAGTCCACTTGTCAGTTGCTTGGCAACCTGTTCCAGTAATTTTTAAAATTTTAACGTGTTTGTCCCTGATAAGCATTGCACAGACGGCAGTGATGGATTGTGATATACATGCTGTCCATAATGAACGGGATCCAAAAACAACAGATGGGCCCGAAACAACACAGGATACAAACCAATACCCACGCTTCACCTCTCAATCTGGAGGTGGTCCTTGTCATTACATTTCGATGACATTTGTTGCAAATTAGGTTAACTGGGTTTGGACCAAATGCATAAAGCGGTTCGGGTTGTTGTATCAATGTGTTTCTTTCAATGGTTGACTGGGCTTGTACCTCGCTTGGTTGTGGAGCAGATGGGACTTGGACCAGTTTCGGTTGTGACGTTGCCGCCTCATATGTCGGTGGCATCATGCTTTCACTTTCCTTCGAGCTTTTCGGCTCCTTGTTTTTCTGTGATACTGGTGAAACCGTTTTTTGACTCTCCATATAGTTTTGTCTTGAAGTTCGCTAGATTTTTAATTTAATGTTGAAACCGGTCGGTTTTACTTTTTTCTTTTTAATCCTAAAGCCGAAAATGCAGATCAGTTTGCATTTAAGAAACATTTTATAAATTGTTTTTAAACGTTTTCCAAAGCTGCAAGACTTAACCGAATCGCTTTGGCTATTTTTTTATCGACAGCCAAACCGGGTTCTAACAATTGCTTTCGGATCTTCATTAACAAACTTAAAACTAGTATATCTGATACTTCGAAGACATTTTTTTCATTTTCTCATTCTTGTGGCTTAATTTAAAACTTAGGCGACAGAAACTAGTTTTGAGCAGATCAGCTAATCAAATAACCTGAAGGTGAACGAACGACAAAACTGCAATTGAGCGATGGACAACTTTTACCGAACACATCTCGTTTATTTAACACTGTCGCGATCAATACGTTATATTTGTTATGAGTTCATTTTTAAATTTGGTTTAAACCAGCCTAATAGTTAGCACTACTACTGACACTCCAGGTTTAAACCTTTCCCAGGCTTTATAAACCCACAAATGTAGTCGGCCAAATAAAATGTAAACACAGGTATTGTTTGTTTATGACATATGTGGGTTTACTTACACAAAAACAGTTTGATTAAACCTATTGACGTTGCTGATTTCGTTTGATTTCCATTGTGTCGCAATCTGTTTCGCTTTTATATTGTAAAATCGATAAGAGTGTGAACAGGAAATGCTGCACTATACCAGTGTAGAGTGCATTTACTTTAGCTCTGTTGCATCATTTTGTCCGTTTTGGTAGCACTCAAACTTTTTAGCTATACATCATTGCGAAAACGTGCCTAGGAGACGTGAAAAAATATTCCATGCAGTATTAAATTACCGTAGTAGATTTGTTTTTGCCCTTATGTCTAAAAGTTTTAGCGTTAGTTTGTAACCGTAAGTAAACAAATAATCCACTATATTTATTTAAATTAAAAGTTGACACCTACACTTTTCCTTTGTAAGTCAAAAACAAAGTCAAAATGCACGATGTGTAAATTGTAAACAAAAGATTCACATTTGGACATCAAAAGTCAGGGCTACTCAAATAGCGGACCGCGGTTCATATCCGGACCTTTGGGACGTTGAATGTGGACCTCGACCGGCTTATGATCGCGGCCACATACGCTATATTGTGTTAAATTCTTGATCGTTGCTACTTAGCGACAGTTAACTCGAGTCCGCATAGCGATTCTCGGATTACTCCGAGGAGCCTAGATTATTTCCAAAATCTTTAAAGTTCCGATTGTGCAACTTTGTGACTATAAAATGTTCCTTTATTCCACTGCACTATTAACAAAACGGCGATTGTTTGCGCACAATTGTATCAATGACGTAATAAGCTGTATTTTGTATGTCGTTGTTGTGCCTTATGCTGCCTTTATAAATCTAACGTATTGTCTTGCGAATATCAGCTAGTAATTTAGTCTCATTTGTATCACACGATAGCCATAAGGATTGCCTATCCTGAAGTAAAGTACAACGCCACTGCATTTTAAATAATTAGAAATTAGAAAACAGATGTGTCCGGACCTGTGGTGTTTTCATATTTTCTATCTGGACCTTTCACAAAACTAATTGAGTAGCCCTGTCGTAGGTGATAGTGAGTTCAGTTATGTTTCATTTAATTCAACCTAAACACAATATTTTTTCAATAGGTGCTCAACGTACAAACCGAACATTTTCCGTTACAGTTATTTATTGTGTGCTGAAGCTTAACTTCATCTTTTGGAATAAAGGTCCTTCATTAAGTTATGTTTTAACAATTGTGCAAAACACAGTAGCCTACTCCTTTTTTTCTTTATTTACAGGGTTCAAAGCAGAAAAAATGGTAAAACACATTCGCGTTTTCAAAAATACATTAAATGTGTGTAATACATTCTATCTATACATTTGAAGCAAATAATCATTGAAAAAACACCACGTTTACAAATGTTCCAACGAATTGTTTACACACAAACTTTATAGTAAAAAAACACATTTTTTTATACAATTTTCTACTGTTGTGTCATTATTACAGATATAGAGTCTCATGCATGAAACTTTAGTTTTTATTAGGCGCTCGGTTATAGGTGAAACAACCCAGAAATTTGTTTCTGACAAAGGTAACTGACCAGAGAATATTTGAACTTTGATATTAAATGTGCATTGTTACAATGACTTTCCTTGAATTGCTTTACAGGACGGGCAATGGTGGGTGGTTTGGTAATTGCTATCCATAATGAACGGGATCCATACACATAGAAGCCCTCCGAAGCAGCACAACACAAGAGCCCAAATCCATACATCAGGCTTAAGACTTGAACTGGTCGCAGTTACCACGTTCTGGTGACAGTTACAGCATGTTAGGTTGACTGGAGAAGTACCGAACACAGCAGGCCTGGCGTGCTGCTGGACCACAATAGTGCTTTGAACCACTGGTTGTGGTGCCATGGTTTGAATTTGGGGCGACGGCGGGTACGACTGTTGATTTGGTGGCATCCCTTGGTTTGGGTAAGGTTGGTTTTGAGGTGTTCCCTGATTCGGATAGGGTTGATTTGGTGGTGTGCCCTGTGGAGGGTACGGCTGGTGTTGCGGCGTGGTTCCCTGGGTGTATGCTGGTGGCGGCATCATATTTGTTTTCTCCATATTGTTTGACCTTTTCAAAATTGATATATTAACCTGAAAAATATATTGCAGTTAAAGTCATGCATCGAAGTTTATAGTGGACGAAACGCAGTCTTGGCTACGTTCCTGGCCCGAAATTTTTACAACTTCTGCCAAAACCAAAATAGCATTTTAACCAAAAAACTTACAACTTGCCAATTCCAACAACGTTCTAAACTAACTGCTATTTGTATCTACGAAACAAGAGCCAACTTATGTGCAAAAAATTTGCTTTCGCATTATAGCAAATGCTTAGAAGTTCAATAAACGCGTAAAGTATACTGATTGTTGACGCACCTAAAGTCATTACTAAATGCATTAAGTATTATCTGTATGTATTTGCTGTAATGACAGTGGGGTAATCAGGCTTAATCCAGCTGTTATAATGTTTGACTTACTCAGTTATTGGTACTTTTGACTGTAAATGTTTGCTAACAGACTCGCATTGTTTGATCCTTAAATTGCTGGGGGGGGGGTAGCTGTTACAATGATCTTGACTTGCTCAGTTATTGGTAGTATTGGCTGTAAATGTTTGCTAACAGACTCGCATTGTTTGATCCTTAAATTGCTAACAAAAACGTACCAACGTTCTTAAGAAACCCTAAACACTGTGCCTAATGAAGCCCTAATTAACTTTTGATGAGTTTGTTCATAACAATCAAGAACAAAGTAATCTCACACAGTAACAGCGTAAACAATTGCACATCCTAAAGGCAGACAACTCACGAACTGAGTTGCGCAATAAGGTGGATGCACTGTTTCCGCAAATACATTCTCTATTAGTCGTGTTTGTGTATTTACTATGCCTCATAGGTTTGCCTACCTACTACAAATTGCTTTGTTTGAAACGTTAGTAAGGAATTTACATAAATTAGGTTTTGGTGGTCCGGACACAGCTGCGTCTCAAAAAAGTTATTTTGAATTTATTCAAAGTTGAGGACAAAACGCACCGGGGGGGGGGCAGTGCTTTGTTTGAAACGTTAGTAATGAGTTTACATAAATTAGGTTTTGGTGGTCCGGACACAGCTGCGTTTCAAAAAAGTTATTTTGAATTTATTCAAAGTTGAGGACAAAACGCACCATATGGTTTTGCTACTGACTTTACCATTTAATTTTGTCAAATCCATCATTTTGTTTTTGCGTTTATAGGCTACGTTATATAGTTGCTTAAATATTTTCCGAGAACGTTTCTTCTTCAGGCAAAGTTGAATTTCACTCAAACAAATGTGTTTGTCCAACTATCTATGCAAATGTAGGCTATGTCAGTATTATGCAAACAAACACCAAAATAGATGAAAAACAAGCAATCTCCAAAGAGATAATTATCAAGTGTAGTTGTTCATATTTGTGCATTTACTATGTTGTATTTACAAAAATGTATTTCAGAGACGATATCATTTCACTCTCTCATAGTAATGTTCAACAGAATGTGATTTTCTTGTTTGCAGGTGACGAACATATGTCTGCATGGGCGTACCTTCTAGCGTAGACAGTTTCCTTTCATAAGCAAACTATTCTATTATTTTAAGTTCGTTTTTTGCACGTGTTCCATCCAGTTCTGTGACGCTCGGGTCGGAGGTTTTATGTGGTTGAAACCTTGTCAATTTTTGTTTTTATCAGATTTTTGGAATTGATGTAACTACATGCCCTTTTTGTTGTAAGAAATGTGATGGAACAGTATTGTCACTGAACTTTGGCGATTTAACTGGTCAGTTTGTATATGGTTTAAAGTAAACTGATTTGCTTTATAAACTCTTTAGATATTCATAGTTTAAACCAGCAGGTATCACTGCATATAAAAGTCAAAAAGCCTTTAGATTTACAAAGGCGGAAAACAGTTTCATGCGTTCCTGTGCAACCCCATGTGCCAGGTTGCCAAGTAACTGAATGTCTATTGTCACCTAGCAAGCAAATAAGACAATGCTTAGAGCGTCTTTGTGAGCTCAGAATTATCGTTCCATACATTGGTAGTTTTTAAGAAGCTTTGAATAAATTGTAGTAACATCTTAAAAGTATGCTTCACAAAAGTGAAATGTGGCAATTATTTCTGAGGGCCGAAATGAATGTGCCAAACCTTTGAATCGATTGTGGGGATTTCCCTGTGTGTTTTCGGTTCCTGTTTTTGCAAGAATGTCATTGTAAGGTCGTTTGCACTGTATCGTATACAATAGGATTTTTTTTGCTGTGTTTGCATTGCATCATATCTTCAAGCCACTGTTGTTGCAAAGCGTTATTAATGTCAGAAACCATTAGTTTTAACAACACACACAATCTGTGCTTAAAAAAAAACATGAGACCCATACAAGAGGAACAAAGACTACACAAAGAGAAGATTATAGATTATCTTAACTTGTGAGTATATTTAACTAGTTTATATGACTAGTTTATATATGAGTTTTTATACCATTAAGTTTGTTTCTATAACATGCAGTGACAGAAAAGGGCCAAAGCAACATTGCAACAAAACACTATCTTCTGGGGACGAAAGCTTTCCTGTTCACGATTGCATTCTCGGTGCTTCTTCTGATTATTTCAGGACTATGTTTAGTGTTGAGGTAAGTTACATGAAGAAGTCACCCCATGAATATGTTTGTGTGAATTTCCAGCAGCATTGTTACACAAACACACTTTGCTGGTAGTGAATTTTGCAAGGTTCTAATACTGCATCAAACTGTTCTGGGCAACACTTTATTAAATCTAACATCTCAAGATGCTGCACAAAATTTATTATGTGCATTTTGCACACATCTTGTTAGGCTTTTGGGAAAGAGTTTTAGTAAAATTACAGTAAAATTTAGAGGTTTTCTTACAAAGCCTATTGAACTTTAGATTTAGGAACCTAACCCAACTGATAGGCCAAGTTTTAGGAAATTATGTTTGTGGCATACATGTGATACTTCTGCAACATTTTTTCCCCCAGGATATTTGCAATGAAGCACAGTAGCAACATAAGTTTAGCGCAGGCATGATGTATAAATTTGCTGCGTAGCAAATGGTGATATTGATTTGGTGTTTATAGATGAAAGAGAAGTATGCAGATGTGGTAAACATGGACTCCATCCCACCACAACGACTGAAAAATATTTTAGAATACATGTATTCAGGTGATATTGAGATAACAGATGAAAATGTGTTTGAAGTGTTGGAGGATTCTGAATACACACAAATGAATGGTATATTTAATTTTTTATGTAGAAAGACAAGCATCACACTAAAAAATATTGCAAATGNACATGGACTCCATCCCACCACAACGACTGAAAAATATTTTAGAATACATGTATTCAGGTGATATTGAGATAACAGATGAAAATGTGTTTGAAGTGTTGGAGGATTCTGAATACACACAAATGAATGGTATATTTAATTTTTTATGTAGAAAGACAAGCATCACACTAAAAAATATTGCAAATGTTATTTAAAACATATCAATTTGTCTACCACATTTTACTATCCACTTGGTATCACGTTTACATGCCATTTGATGTAACTTTGCAAAAAGTGTATTGAAATGGGTTTTCAAGTAACAAGGCTTTTATACATGTTATGGGTCATATAGATTTTTTGTTGTGTGACACTATTGCTCACATTACAATATATTATTATATGTGTAGACTCTGAACGGCCGACCTGCAAGGCTGAGCCTC